>PVKH010027338.1:0-13034 GCA_004027955.1 Chaetophractus vellerosus | reverse complement strand
TTGTTAGCTAAACATTGTGACTCTTTTATTGGCATGATGCTGAAAACAACAGCATCCTTTATCAGTAATTTTCTTTCCTAATTTTGGAACCAATAATTTTTGAGGTTTTACATGAGTCATTTTCCATAGAATCTTTAAGGTATTTATTAGTTCAGTATTGCTAGTGTGAACTATGTTGCTGGTCTATTTTTATCATTGTGTTTTGGGCATGTTTTAATTTTATTTGTCAAAAAACTTCAGGATGTTCATTTATTCTTGTTACTGTCTATTTTCATGTGATATGGATAAGAAGTTGGTTTTTTATATTAATTCTGCTTAATTGGTATGTCATTTAATCCCTAACTCAGGGATTTATAGATAGCCTTTCTAAGATTGCTTTGTAAGTAAATACACCAAAGAATTAAATGATTCATTTATGGTTTCATTGCTGAATTTCTTTTACTTCTTTTCATTTTTTATTAACAAATTTATTTCAAATTCACAAAAATAAAAGAACAGAGAAAGGAAGCTCAGGAAGTTATGGAAACATGGCTCTGAAAACCTTCTTATTCAGTCAGTTTTTCCCATCTAAACCAACTTCTAATTCAGCTGTTGATCAAATGTTCTGGAAACTACAGAAATGAACACAAATTAACTAATTGTCATAGTCAATGTCTCCTTATTAATGAAAAATAGAAGTAAAAAATGCTTAATTATATTCTTAGCTCACAAAATCATACCTCATATACTGTTTTTACCTTTAGAATTAAAATAGTACCAATTTTGCTTTTGTGACAAAACATTAAAATAATGTTGTTATTATAGCCCATAAAATCTATGAGTTACATATTCCTGTGTATCATCACATTCTTAACACTCTGTAGTAGAATATTCCTGTATTTTTATTATAAACCACAATCCTCATTTGCTTCCAAAATCATTGTTATATGTTGCCAATATTTTCCTCCAGCTGTCCTCCAAATAACATTAATCCTCCTAGAATATGTGTTTCAGCCATAATCACATCCATAAGTCAGAAATGTTTGTTACATTCATTATAATGTGTTATCAAGTCCAACCATTATCACATCTTTATATATGACCTTATTAAACATTCTACATATAGTCAGGATCTGTTCCCTCTTCTCATCCACATTCCATCTCCTACCAACCTACACTTCATAGTAGAACTCCATAAATCTACTCATTGTATTTAGTTCATATAAGTGAGACATTAAAATATTTGTCTTTTTGTATCTGGCTTATTTCACTCAACATAATATCCTCAAGGTTCCTCCATGCTGTCATGTGCTTCCCCAATAGATTTCTTTTTACAGTCGCATAACATTACATTCTATGACTATACCTCACCTTGTTTATCCATTCATTGGTTGACAGACACATAGGTTGTTTCTATCTTTTAGTAATTCTGACTATAGATTCTAAGAATGTTGGTATGATAATATCTGTTTGTGTCCTTGCTTTCAGTTCTTCAGAATATATTCCTAGTAGCAGGATTGCTGGATCATGTGGAAGTTCTACATTTAGTTTCCTGAGGAACCACCAGATTGTCTTCCATAGATGTTGCACAATTTCACACTCCCAGCAACAATGAAGGGGTTTTTCTATTTCTCCACCACTTAATGTTTCCTGTTGTTTTAATAATACCCATTCTGTGTGGTGTGAGGTGATATCTCATTGTAGTTTTAATATGCATTTTCCTAATAGCATGTGATGTTGAATGAATACCTTTTCATTTGTCTTTTGGTTGTCTGTATTTCCACTTCGATAAATGTCTGTTCAATTATTTTGTCCATTTTTAAGGAGTTTGCCTGTCATTTTGTCATTAAGTTGTGTGATCTCTTTGTAAGCCATGGAGATCAATCCATTTTCAGATATATGGTTTCTGATGATCTTTTCCAATTGAGTAGCCTGCCTGTATACTTTCTTGACAAAGTCTTTTGAAGAATGGAAGGATTTAAGTTTGAGGCAGTCTTGTTTATCTATTTTTTTTCTTTTTCTGCTTGTCATTTGTGTGTAAGGTCCAAGAAACCATCACCAAACACAAGATCGTGAAGATATTTCCCAACATTTTCTTGTAAGAGTTTTATGTGACTAGTTTTTTTATTAAAGTCCTTGATCCATTTTGAATTAGTTTTACAAGGTGCTAGGTAATGTTCCTCTTTCTTTTAGAGATGGATATCCAGTTTTCCCAGTAACATTTGATGAATAAGCTATTCTGACCAGCTGAATGGGCTTGACAGCCTTGTCAAAAATCACTTGACCATAGATATGGTTTTATATCCACACTTTTGATTTGATTCCATTGGTCAATCTGTCCATCTTTATGTCAGAACCATGCTATTTTTATGAATATAGCAAGATAGTATGGTTTAAATTCTGGAAGTGAGAGTCCTCCAACTCTCTCTTGTTTTTCAAGTTATTTTTGGTCATTTTGGGGGCACTTATATTTCCTGATAAATTTCATAATTGTCTTTTCCTACAAAGAAGGATATTGGAGGTTTTATTAGGGTTACTTTAAATTTAAAATTTGCAGATCCATTTATGCAGAATTGACATCTTAATGATATTTAGTTTTCCAAAACATGATCAAGAAATTTCATTCTATTTATATAGATCATCATTGGGTATGTTTTATATCTGAATACTGGTTCTTCATGTCCTTGGTTAAATTTACTCCCAAATAGTTGAATATTTAGTCACTGTTATAAAGGACAATTTTTTCTGACTTCCTTTTCTTATTGCTCATTAGTAGGATATACAAATGATATTGATTTTTTCATTTTAATCTTGTATCCTGCCATTTTGCAAAATTGTAACTTCTAAGAGTTTTGTTGTAGATTTTTCAACTTTTTCTAAGTATTGGAACATATCATCAGTGAAAAAAGAAAGCTTTATTTCTTCATTTCCTATTTGAGTGCCTTTTATTTCTTTCCCCAAAATGCTCTAGCTAGAATTTCTAGCTCAATATTGAATAACAGTTGGGAGAGTGGGTATGTTTGTTTCATTCCTAAGAGGGAAAGCTTTCAGTCTTTCACCATTAAATACAATGTTAAGGGGCTGGCTCGGTAGCCCAGTGGATAGGGTGCAGGCATACCACATGGGAGGCCCTGGGTTCAGTTCCCTGGGACCTCTCCTAGCAGGCAGACCGCCTTGAGAATGGCAAGCTGCCATGGGTGGGCCAGAGCCGCCGTGGGCAGGGCAAAAAACTGCCACGGACAGGGCAAAAGCCGCCATGAGCAGGGCAGGTAGCCCGCGAATGGAGTGCAGCCAGCCACCTGCGAACTGAAAGCCGGCCGTGAATCGAAGCAGAAGCCGCCCACAAGCTGGGAAAGCCGCGCCTGCGCAGTGACCACTCTCGGCGTGTCACCACAGTTGGGGGGGAGGGGAGATATGTAACAAAATAAATAAATCTTTAAAAAATAATAATAAAATAAATACAATGTTAACTGTAGGTTTTTCATATGTGCTCTTTATGATTTTGAGATAGTTTCCTTCTATTCTCACCTTTAGGAGTGTGTTTATCAAGAAGGGTTATTACATTTTGTCAATTGCCTTTTCTGCCTCAATTGACATCATCATGTGATTTTCTTCTTCAACTTATTAAACAGTATATGATACTGATTGATGTTCTTATGTTGAACCATCCTTCCATACCTAATAGACAGCCCACTTCATTGTGACTGCACACTTTTATTATGTGAATTAGCTTTCGGGTAACAAGTATTTTTTTTTTGAGGATTTTTGCATTTATATTGATTAAAGAAAATGGTCTCTAATATTGCTGTTTTGTAATATCTTTCCATGGCTTTGGTATTAAGGCATTGTTAACTTCATGGAATGAGCATGGTAGTGTTGCTTCCTGTTAAAGTTTTTGCAGGAGTTTGAGCAAGATGGGTCTTAGATATTCTTTAAAGATTGGTAAAATTCATTTTGAAGCCATCTGGTCCTGGGCTTTCATTTTGGGGAATTTTTATGATAACTGTTTCAATCTCTTCTATTGTGATTGGTGTGTTGATGTCTTCTGTTTCTTCTAGGTTCAGTCTAATTTCTTCATGTGTTTGCAGAAATTTATCTATTTCATCAATATTGTCTTGTGTGTTGGCACACATGAACTCTTATTTCCGCTAGGTCAATGGTAATGTAACCTCTCATTTCTGATTTTAGTTATTTGTATTTTCTCTCTTTTTTCTTTGCTAATCTAACTAAGTGTTTACAAATTTTGTTGTTCTTCTCAAAGAGCCAACTTTTAATTGTCTTAATTTTTCCCTAATTTTTTTCTCCAATTCATTTACTTCTACTCCAATCTTTATTATTTCATTCTATCTGCTTGCTTTGGGATAAGTTTGCTGTTCTTTTTCTAATTTTTCCAGATGTGCAGGTAGTCCTTTGATTTTAGCACCTTCTTATTTTTTAATATAAGCATTGAGGGCAATAGACTGCCCTCTCAGTACTGCCGTTGCTATGTCCCATAAGTTTTGGTATATTGTGTGCTCAATTTCATTTGTCTTGAGGTATTTACTGATTTCCATTGTCACTTTTTTCTTTCACTCACTGATTATTTATGAGTGTATCATTTAATAACCTTATATTTGTGAATTTCCATTTTGCTGCCTGTTATTAATTTCTACCTTATTTCCATTGTGATCAGAGAAAGTGTTTTGCATAATTTCAATGTTTTAAATTAATTAAGATCTGATTTATTCCCGAACCTATGGTCTATCCTAGAGAAAGAAGCATGAACACTTGAGAATAATGTATATACTGCTCTTTGGGTTACTATTGGTCTAGAAATGTCTATTAGAGCTACTTCATCTATCATATTAGTTAAGGTCTCAGTTTCTTTATTTATCCTCTGTAAGGGTTTTCTATCTAATGCTAAGAGTGGAGTGTTAAATTCTCCAAATATTATGTAACAATATTTATTTTTTACTTCAGTTTTACTAATGTGTGTCTCATGTATTTTTGGGCACCTATATTAGATGCACAAAAATTTATTATTGTTATTTCTTCTTGGTGATTTGTCCCTTTTTTTCTTATATAGTTACCTGCTTCATCTCTTATAAATTTTGCTTTTAAAATCTATTTTATCCAATTTTAGTCTTGCTACACTGGCTCTTTTTTTATTGTTCTATAATGGAATATATTTTTTCAACCATTCACTTTTAGCTTGATTTTGTCCTTGTGTCTAAGTTGAGTCTCTCATAGACAACAAATAGATGGCTCATGTTTTTAATACATTCTATCAATCTATGCCTTTTAATTGAAAAGATAAATCCATTAGCATTCAGTGTTACTACTATAAAGACATTGTTTATTTCATCCATTTTATCCCTTGGTTTTCTGTAATCATACCTTACTATTGTCTTTCTTTTAACCCTTTCAATTTCTCTTATATTCTTTATTTCTACACCACTCTTCTCCAGGGATCTCTCCCTTGGCTTTTCCCATCAGTTTGTAGCACACCCTTTAACATCCTGTAGATTTGGTCTCTTGGTAAGAGTTTTTGTCTATAAAGCATTTAAACTCACCTTCATTTGTGAAGGATAGTTTACATGATAAAAAATTCTTGACTGATAGTTTTTCTCTTTCAGTACCTTAAGTATATCATACCACTACCTTCTTATCTCCATGAGAAATTGGCACTTAGCTTTATTAAGTCTCCCTTGTAAGTAATGCATTGTTTTTCTTTTGCTGCTCTCCAAATCCTCTATCTATCTTTGATCTTTGATAGGTTTTGTAGTAGATGTGTTGGAGTAGGCCTATTAGGATTTATTCTGAGTGGTGTATGTTGTACTTATTGACTATTGATATTTATGTCTTTAATGAGGCTTGGGAAATTTTCAGTCAGTATTTCTTCAAATATTCTTTCAAAGACTTTTGTATTCTCTTCTTCTGGGACACCTATTAAAACATAGGTTTGTGTGCTTTGTGTTATCATTGAGTTCCCTGAGACAATGTTCAATTATTTTTTCATTCTTTTCTCTGTATCCTCTCCTGTCTTTTCAATTTTAAATGTCATATCTCCGAATGAATTCACTTGTTCATTCTTGTGACATTTCAAATCTGCATTTGTATGGATGTAATGCATTTTTAATCTCTTTCATTATGTCTTTCATTTACATAAGCTCTGTTATTTTCTTTTGCAGAGTTTCAAATGGTTCTTTCTTCTCACACATTGCCAGCTTAATAGCTGTTATATTTTCAGTCATATTTTCTTTTCTCTCCTTTTGCTTAAGGAGGTCTGTTTCAATGTCACTTATTAGTTGTTTTGTTCTTGAGACTCATCTAGACTTGTTCTTTTGACTGGGCCATATCTTCCTGTTTCTTAGTGTTGGTTGTTATCTTTTGTTGATGCCTAGGCACCTGATTATATAGATAATTTTTCTCTGTTGATCAATTTCTCTCTCTTGCCTAGTGGTTATGTGTCACAAGTTTTTAATTTTAAGTTTATTTTTTTCTAAAGCATTAATAATATCCTGTTTAAGTAACCAAGACTTTAGCAGCAGCCATGAACGGGTAATACTGCTCCTGGGAAAGAATTGGGAGAGAACAATCTGTCTTCCTTCACTTTCCTGGCTGACCAGCAATGGCACTCCTCAAGAAACCCTTCCACAGAGATGAATCCTTCAATTTTCATTACCTAATCTATGCCTAATACGTGCTAGGTTTTGTTCTAAGTGCTTGGAATACCAGGACAAGCAGCATGGACAAACAGCACAGGTTCTAATAAGGTAGACTGATAGTAACCTGGTGAACAAGTATGTAATGTATGTTAGTTAAAAAAGAAAAGCTCTTTAAAATGAATCTGAGTACTGAAATTGAATTAGAAGTAAATTTTATTTTAGAAAAGAGATTAAAGATGTCTTCTCCTGTAAGATTGTATTGAGCCAAAACCTAAATTAAGGTGCAGTGGATTGAGCCATGGAAATATTGGGGAAGAGGTTTCAGGTAGAGGAACCAGCAAATAGAAAGAATAGGCAGTGAGAACATGGTTAAGTTTTCAGAGTACATCAAGGAGATATGCGGACATAATGAATTTGAAACAGGAGAAGAGGGTTAGGAAGGAAGCTCAGATAAACAAGCAGGGGCAAGACAGTGTACAATAAAAACCATAGGCCTCTCTTCTTTTACTCATCATTTCCTCCATGCTCCATTTTTGCACTCCCAGTGAGACACAGTGCAGTTACAATCCATTCCTTTTCTCATTCCCTAATGCAGATCTTTAGGCCTTAAGAAGAATTAAGGGGTAAACTTGGGGTTTTGGGTAAAATTGAAGGTTTTTAAAAAGTATTGTTCAATAAATGCCAAAAAATACACAGAAGATGAGGATGCTATGGAGAATAATAATGAAAATAAACACCATTTGGTGACTACACAAAATAAGGACACTAAATTTACAAATATTGCTGTGAATTTCCAAATGACACATTAGTTATTTACTTATTTCAATAATCTTTTTTTAAACAAATTGATTTTTTGGATACATATTAATAAAGCATAAAATTCACCCAGAGAGCACAATCAATGGTATTTGGTATAATCACATAGCTGTGTATTCATCACTTCAATCATTTTAAGAGCACTTTCATAATTTCAATAGTAATAGACAAAAACCGACAAACAAAGAAGAAAATTAATTCCTCACCTCTCAATCTCTCTGTTTCCCTTGCTGTACATCTGTTAATTCTTGGACATTTATTTGTTTATTAAGCAATTTTATTGAGCTACATACTTAGACCATACATACTATACAAAGAGTATAATAAGTGGCTTTTAGTATGATCACAATGTTGTATATTCATTATCTCAAATATTTTAGAACAATTTTATTACTCTAAAAAGGACTGCACACACCTTAGCATTCCTTCATAAGACCTACATAACCACTAATATAATTTCATCTCTACAAATTGATTTACATTTACATTGTATATAAATGGAATTAAAAAAATATATAGGACTCTATGTCTGGACTCCTTCATTTAGTATCATGGGTTTTTTTTATCTGATATTAATATTGTGTTGTATTAACTTACATTTGTTTAGTTTCAAAGAAAAATGGTATTATGTATGCTATTCCATATTCATATTCCACATAATATATTTATAATACAAATAACATCTTTAGTTCATAATAGGGCAATTGTAAAGTATTTGCTCTTCTGTGTCTGGCTTGGTTCAAACAACATAATGTGCTCCAGGTTCATCCATGTTTTCATATATTTCATGACTTCATTTATTCTTACCACTGCATAATATTTGATCATATGTATACTCCACAAATTGTTTATCCATTTATCAATTGATGGAAACCTAGGTTGTTTCCAACTTTTGGCTACTGTAACTCTTCTTACTATACACACCAGTGTGTAGGTGTGTATTCGTGTCAATGCTTCCAGTTCTTCTGAGTATATACCTACCAAAGGTATCCCATGGCAAGACTATATTGAATTTCCTTAGGAACTGCCAAACATTCTTCCACAGTGGCTGTACCATTCTACATTCCCACCAACATTGAATATGCATTTTGGTCTCTTCATATCCTCTCCAACATTTACAGTTTTCTGACTTTTTAAAAGTGGCCAGTCTAATAGGAGTGAAATGAGATCTTGTTGTAATTTTGATTTGTATTTCCCCAATCACTAGTGATGTTTAACATTTTTTCATGTGTTTCTTTGCCATTAGCATTTCTTCTTTGGACACTTGTCTTTACAGGTCTTCTGTTCATTTTTTAATTGTATAGTGTGTTTTTTATTGTTGTATTTTATGATGTCTTTACATACCATGGATACTAAACCATTATGTGGTTGCCAAGTATTTTCTCCCATTGAGTCAGATGCCTTTTCACCTTTTTGACAAAATCCTTTGTGGTGCAAAAGTTTTGAATTTTGAGGAGGTCCCATTTAACTATTTTTTTGTTGTCCTTGCTCATCCTTTGGGTGTAAGGTTTAAGAAACTGCTGTCTACCACAAGATCTTGAAGATGTTTTCCTAAATTTTCTTCTCGGAGTTTTATAGTTGTTTTTATTTTAGATCCTTAATCCATTTTGAGTTCATTTTTGTATAATATATGAGATAGGGGTCTTCTTTCTTTCTTTTGGATATGGCTATGCAGTTCACCCATCACCATTTATTGAATAGAATGTTCTGGCCCAGATGGGTGTCTTAACACCCATCAATCACTTGACTGTAGTTGTGAGGGTCTATTTCTGAGTTCTCAATCCAGTTCCATTGGTCAATCTGTCTGTCTTCATGCTGGAACCATGCTGCTTTTGCAACTGTAGCTAAGTAATATGGTTTAAAGTCAGGAAATGGGAGTCCACCAACTTGATTCTTCTTTTGTAAGGTCATTTTTGGCTATTCAGAGCCCCCTTTCTGTTCCAAATAAATTTGATTACTGGCTTTCAATTTCTTCAAAAAAGTTCTGTTCAGAAAATTATTGGGATTGAGGTGAATCTGTACATCAGATTCAGTTTGGGTACAATTGACATCTTAATGATATTTCATCTTCCAATCCATGAGCATGGAATATCCTTCCATTTACTTAAGTCTTCTTCAGTTTCTTTTAGCAATGTTTTGTAGTTTTCTGAACACAGGTCTTTTATGTCCTTGATTAAGTTTATTCTTAAATATTTGATTGTTTTAGTGGATTTGATTGTTTTAGTGTTTTTTTTTTAAATTATCTTCAGTTTGCACATCAGTAGTGTATAGAATCACTATTGATGTTTGTGTATTAATTTTGTATCCTGCCACTTTTATGACCTTGTCTATTAATTGTAGCAGCTGTATTGTAGAGTTTTCAGAATTTTCTAGACATAGGATAATGTCAACAGCAAATAGTGAATGTTTCTCCTCTTCCTTTCCTCTTTAGGTGACTTTTATTTCTTTGTCTAGCCTAATTGCCCTAGCTAGAATTTCTAGCACAATATTAAATAATAATGGTGACAGTTGACATCCTTGTCTTGTTCCTGATCTTGGGAGGAAATCTCCCAGTCTTTCACCATTGAATACAAAGCAAGGTGAAGGTTTTTGATATATGCATTTTACCAAGCTGAGAAAGCTTCCTTCTATTACTATCTTTTGGAGTGTTTTTATAAAGAAAAGGTGCTGTATTTTGCCAAATAATTTTTCTGCATCAACTGAGAGGATTATTTGATTTTTCTTCTTCAATTTATTAATGTGCATTATTACACTAATGATTTTCTTGTTTTGAACCACCCCTGCATACCGGGGATAAAACTCACTTGATAGTAGTGCATAATTCTTTTAATGTGCTTTTGGAATCCGCTAGTATTTTTTTTGAGGATGTTTGCATCTCTAGTCATTAGAGATATTGGTCTGCAATTTTATTTTCATAGTATCTTTATCTGGTTTTGTTATTAGGGTGATGTTGGCTGCAAAGAACAAGTTTGGTTACATTATTTACAGTTCAGTTTTTTGGAAAAGCTTGAGCCAGATGGGTACTGGGTCATTTTTGAGCGATTGGTGGAATTCACCTGTGAAGCCATCTGCCCTTGAGCATTATACCTTCGGAAGGTTTTTTTTTAATTATTTTTATTTATTTTTTATATCTCTATATAAATTTTTAGGATACATAGATTACACAAATGTTACACAGAGATTCCAGGAAGACCCATATGCCACACCCCCACCCCTCCTACAACCCCCCACATACACATTCCTCAGTGTGGCATAACGACTCTGATAGATATATACATTTTGGGGCTTTGCCATCAAGCAGAGATCACAGTTCAGGCTGTAGATGACCCTCTCTCCCATACAGTTCTGAATGGTACATGATGATACAAAATGGCCTACATCCTCCAATGCAGTATCATCCATGACAATTCCCAGGTCCACAAAAAAAAACCGACATTACAATTGCTCTTCCCTCACCCTGCTCCCAAAGTGTCCAGTGACCCTGGCTCCACATAATTTTGCAATTTCTTCCATTGCGTATATCACAAGTCTATAGTAGGACTCCAACAAGTCCATTCTAGTCCATAGTTCTTCCCCCAATCCCAAGGAGTCTGGAATGGTGACATCCCTTCCACCACCAAGTGAGAGGGGGCTTATATCCCATGGATACAATGGAAAGGATTATCCTTCTTGCAGGTGCAGGCTCTCTGGATTCCCCTGCATAGCCATCGTCCATCATCAATTCCCAACTAGGTGTTCTGGTTGAGTACATTGAGTTGTAGCGTAGGAGTTGCAGGTCCACAGAGTTTCTGGACCCAGTTGGCACATGGTCAGCCCATATTCTCCAGTCTATGGAAGCACACCTAAAACTCTGGCATCAAATATAGGTTTGAATAGAAGAGACATTTGGACCATGTTCAGTGAAGACATAGATTGGTCAGATGCTGTCACTTTCAGGAGCAAGGATTCCAAATTAGAGCCCACTAGTAAGGCAACAAACTCTGGGCTTATCTTCCTTGGTTTAGGACCTTTATATCTCCAAGGCCTTCTGGAGGCCCGCTGTTTGGGGTGATATCCATATTGGAAGTCTAGGAGGTCCTACTGGGATTTGCATAAGTGTTACCTCTGTGTTGTCCTCCAGAATCACTTTGAAGACTCTTATTCCTATGAACTCATTTGTCTTTACCGTTTCCCCCTTTTATTTGAAGTCTTTTCCCAGTTGTACTGCCCGTTGGCTTTTTAGTAATCCCTCATTGCCAGGGAGGCTCATACCTGTGAGTCATGTCCCATGCTAGGAGGAAGGTAATGTATTCATATTCTGAGTTTGGCTTAGAGAGAGGCCACATTGAGCAACAAGGAGGTTCTCCATAGGCAACTCTTAGGCACGCCTTAACACTAGGCTATTTCAATTTCAACAGCAATGACTCGTAAGACTAGTCATCAATAACAGGCCAATCAATGGATCATCCTCCTTTTCCAGACATGCCCCTGTACTCAGGGGGATGTTGCTACTCATTTGGAAAATATGACAGAGATCTCCAGGATGGGAGTTCAGTGTTCTCCCATTTAGTGATTAATATTTCACCCCGTGACCATGTCCCATTACCCTTTGAGCAATTATGCATGACTTTTATGTATGTTCAGGTGCACTTCTTCCCATGAACCCTGAACCTTGACACCGCCCCTCCAATGCTCCTCTCCCATCCACATTGTGACCCTTCTGTGATCCATGACGTCTTCACATGTGAATCCATCACAGTAGCCAATTGTAATGAACAGGAAAATGAAATAATAACGGTATTTAAATGTAAGAGTTAATATATAGGTGAACTTGATAATACAAAAGAATTTTAGAAAATTAAAAATATAAATAAAAAATAGGAAAAGGAAAACAAGTTTTATTGAATCATTGGGCTATTCAAAAAATGTAAAAAAATTTAATAACAAAAAAAAATATAATGATATATATAAGTATGTTTTTTTTTCTGAATTCCAAAATTGTGCCTTTTCAGTGCAATATCTGGTGTCCAGTCTATTTCATGACACTTTCCTCTTATCATTCTCAAGCAGCCCTCCTTTTATCATTTAATTTTCAAAGAAGCTTTGGGTCACAGCAGAGCCACAGACAAAATACAAGACATTCTTATATACTCAACCCCCTCTTCCATTTCTCCCTATACCAAAATCGTTTTTTATGTGAATGGCAGCCCCAACATAACTGACAAACAGATAGTGAAACATAATTCTTCAACATTGTCATTGGTCCACATCAAGGTCCACATTTTAGGTCATACACTTTTGTAAATTTTGATGCCTGTCACCTTATCCTGTATCCACCACTGCAAGGCAATGGAAAACACTTCCACGGGCCACCAAATGGCCTGTATTCAATCCACTGTCTCCCTCCTCACCATCCCTGGGCCCACAACACCCCCCAACTCAACTCCCCAGATGACAGCATTCACAGATTCACAACATACAGTGTTCAGGCTCACCAGTTCATTCCCCACTGTGAACCATCCCTAACAACATCATTTAAATGCAAGAGTCAGAACATAGGAGAACGTAAAGAATAAAAAACAATTAGAAAAAAGTTAAAAGATTAAAAATAAG
>PVKH010027337.1:0-13036 GCA_004027955.1 Chaetophractus vellerosus | reverse complement strand
TTTTTTTTACTGTTTTTTCATCCGAAAAATGGAAGAAGGCCCTATGTGTTTTGAAGGTTAGTGAGGGGGGAAACAGATGTGGCTCAAGCAATTGGGCTCCTGTCTGCCATATGGGAGGTCCAGGGTTCGGTTCCCGGGGCCTCCTGGTGAAGGCAAGCTGACCTGAGCAGAGAGTTGGCAGGCACGGAATGCTGGCCCACGCAGGAGAGCTGGCGCAGCAAGATGACGCAACAAAAAGAGACGCAGAGGAGGGACAATAAGAGATGCAGCAGACCAGGGAGCTGAGGTGGTGCAAGAAATTGAGCACCTCTCTCTCACTCTGGAAAGTCCCAGGATCAGTTCCCATTGCTGCCTAAAGAGAAGAGAAGCAGACAGAGAAGCACGCACAGAGAGCAGACAGCGAGCCCACACATACACACACACACACACACACATAAAACAAAAAAAAATGAAGAAAAATGAGGGGGTGGGGAAATAAATAAATACATCTTTAAAAAAATGTTAGTGAGGGGATCAAATGAAATAATGGTAGGGGAAAACATTTTACAATATATATATTTTCTGCAAATGTTAAGTATTATTATACCTGTTCATCAGAGAAGTCTCTAATGAGCTAGAAATCAAATTTCCTGGCTCTTGGTCCAGCATTTTCAGTATATCGATATGTTTCCTGATTTCTTTCTCTTATCGTTTGGAAAGAAAAATCAGAAAGTAGCTTAAGAACTCTATTAAGAAATAGAAGTATGTTTTTTTGAGAAACATTTAGAATAATTTTTGAAGTTCTCACTAAAGTAGAAGGTGAAAATGTATTACATTAATGGTAGAGTTCAGTAAGTAAGCAGGCTCAGCTAGGTTCCAGTTTATCAATTTTCACTTTCTCATTTCTTAGCCTGCCAAATGTGAATGTCTTTGACAGGACAAGCCTTTGCTGCTCTCTTGCACTATGCTCTTGCTTTTTTATGGCAATTCATTTGAACTTGTTCATCATCCTCTTCCTTTGCTCAGCCCCAGAGCTGTGTTGCTAATTATTGACCCAGTCAAGCCTCAAAGTGGACAAAGGCAGCTAAAATTGGAGTGTTCTTTACTTAGAATCACAATGCATTTTCCATTTTTCAGAAGGAGACAGGCATTTTTAGCTGCAGGGTTCAGAAACCATTCAGTTATGTGGGCACTTGAGTTTCTACTACAGAATCACCACTCAGCTTTTCAAAAATTATTTTGGTATTTCACATCCAGTTTCTTGGAGTGAGTATGTGCTTGCCTATATTTTCCTTTTCTATATTAATGTATAAAACAGAGCAGAGTAACCATGCAGTCATTTATTTCATAAATATTTCTCAAAGAGTTGCCAAGAGTAAAGAATATTACTGAATGTGGTGGGGGGACATTTAGTTGTAAAATTACCTTATCACGTTCCTATCACAGCATCTGGGACATGATTGATGCTCAAGAAATATTTGTTAAGCTGAAGAGAACTATCCCATTAAGTGTATTCTTAGCCCTTGGAATTTATTGGGGAAATTATGAAGTCATTAAATATATGAAAATTTGAAAGAAATTTAGGAATCATCTGCTATAACCCTTTTATTTTATAGTTGCAATAATGGAGAAAATTTATATGACTTTCCCACACTCACACGTGTGTTTAGGAGTGGGATTTTTCTGTCATAACATGTATGTCAGAGAGTCCACATATGTGAATATCTATAGGGCAGGACACCATTTGACTCCTCAGCTGAATGCATGCTAGAGCAGATGGGTGCTCTCCAACAGTGCTGTCTGGAGGAAATATAAAGTCCACCATACATATTATTTCTAGTAGCCACATTTTAAAAAGTACAAATAAAAAAGTGCAATTAATTTTAAGAATGCATGTTATTTAACCCAATATATTCCAAATATCATCTGTTCTACATGCAAACAATATATAAAATCAATGAGTTATTTTCCATAATAAGTCTTCAAAATTCTGAGTATGTTTTACACTTTTGGCACATCTCAATTTTGACTAGCCATATTTCAAGTACTTAATAACTATATATGACTAAGGGCTACCATTTTAGACAATGTAGCTCTAGAATCACTAGAGAAAAAAGTCATTTTTAAGCAGCCAGTATTTTTGTTTTTGCTTATTTTTAACATTGAATTTTAATGTAAAAGCACAAAAATAAAACTTATCAAAACTGACTTAATAAGATAATAAAAACTGGAGTAGAACTATAACCATTTGAGAAATCAAATCAATAGTTACATGACTCTACATACGACTTCTACCAAACTTTCAAGGAAGGGAGAGCATCTATCTTTACACATTATCTTATTTTATAACTTACTTCACAAGATTAGAATCAGTTCCATTTGTAGCTCTAGCTGGTAAAACAGCTTAAACTGTTAAGCAGTTTAAAACATGTCATCAAACAATAATCTTAGTCGTGCACCTTAGCTATCATCACGTGACCATTTATTTCCACATGAAAATGGAGAGTTGCAGTATTGGCTGGGTGCAGCTGTTTAGTAGACGTAGGTCCTCGTCGTCATGCACTTACATTAAATGCGTAAAATGAAGGGAGGAAGGCGTCACCTATCGTTGGAATCTAAGCTCACAAACTTTTAGGAGTTTACAGACCAAAAATAGAGGATTTCTCTTTCTTGCTATTCTTCAAATTACCATTTCTTCCAAAAAATTCTGAGGATGCAAAAGAGAATACTGCATAGTTCAATGTTCACACTGACCAAAGGTTAATGTAATTGTGGGTTGAGATATCACCTTGACCTTTTCTTGTATCTTTGTTCAGATATTAGGTGAGTATTTTGGTGTGGTTTTTTCTCTTAAATTCCTTGGTTTTTGAAGTGAAAATCATAGCTGGGATGGGAAAGAAAGGGAAAGGCAAAAAAAAAAAAAGCAGAAAAGAACTGAATTAGGTCACATTTCTGGAGGCTTTTGAATTTGATAAAATGTGATCTCTGTGATTATTTCATACCTTGTTTGCAAAGGGCTAAAACAGCTTCATTTTATTCTCTGACCCAGTTTTGTTGTCTTTGTTAAAAATCATAAGACTTCCACAACCTTTTCCTCAAAAGCTGATTCTGATTGTCTATCAGGTACTACATTAATAATAGAATTCTTTATCGATACTGTAAGGCCCTACAACTAAGATGTCTTTAATTCTTAGGTCTTTTCCAGTTCTATCTCCAAACATAATCTGTCATTAAAATCAGAGCAGTGAGAAAGATAGACCAGTGTATTTAATTAGAAATTAGTTTAGATTAGTCAGAAAGCTTGTAGCTGCAAATAATAGAAAAGCATAGCTCAACTGACTTAACCCATTAGCAGTCCTGAGGTGGGAAGCTCAAAGTCTACTCAGTGACGTTATCAAAGGCCGGAGTCCTTTACGTCTTCCTGCTTTACCATCCTCAAGTGCTGGTGAATTTTCTGGCTTGTAATCTTATGATCTCAAGATGTCTGCCACAGTTTCTGCTATCACAGGCTTAGATAATAGTGACTAGTGGAAAAGAAGAATCTTCTTTTCTTTATGTCTTGTTTAGACAGAGAAAATCTTCCCCAGATAGATACCCCCTGGCAGACTTCCCTTCAATGCCTTGTTGGCCAGAAATGTATCACATGCAAATGTCTAAACCAATCACAAACACAGAAATGGTACCACTGAGATTAGCCTAGACAACCAGGTTTCGCTCATGGGGGCTGGGCTGAGGCCCATCTCCTCTTAAGTACATAGCAGCTGAGATGTGTGGATATTTCAATTACATTGAGGTTCTAGTAGGAAGGAAAAATGGCTCTTGGTTAGGGCACCTACAATGTCAGCTACAAGTAAATTAGAAATTACAATTTAGTCTAATAAGTGCTGTAGGGAAGGCTTTAAGGCCAACATGCTGTAGAAACACAAGATGGAAATCTAGCCAGGCTTGCCAGAGCAAGAGGGAATGGAAAGTAGCCAAGGAGATTTCTGAAGAACATGTTACGTGACATGAAATATAAAGGGCAAGAGGAGAGAACCAAGGGAAGGGTCATAGCAGATGAGACAGTAATGTACCAGATAGACGGAATATCATGTGCAAATAACAAACTAAGAGAGAATTTAGTGGGTTTGAGGAGCTGCAGGAAATTCAGTTTTCTGAATATAGAAGTTTATATTTCATCCTGCCACAATGGGAAATCAATGAAAGATTTTAAGCAGCAAGTGACATACTCAAAATTGTACTTTTGAGCAAATCTTTGGAAGCTGTAGGAATTTGGATTGCATATGGTCAAGATGGGAGGCAGTTACAACAGGTGAGAACCAAGTATAAATCCAGGTGAAAAAATGACAATGGGCTGAATTAAGAGAATGTCAGTAGGTTTGGAGAATTGGAGTAGGTTTGGAATAGGTGGATATATGTGATCAATATTTAGAAGATTTGACTAGACAAGACTTAGTTAATAGGTTAGAGAAATAGGGATCAAAAATCACTCAGATTTCTGGCTTTGGAAACTAGGAGGAGATTAGTGACATTTATTGAATTAGGAATATACAAAGGAGAAGTATATTTGGAGAGGAAGAGGATTGATTTAAATTTGGAAGTAAAGAGTTTGAGGGGTCTATTCTGTCTGACATTCAAGACCAACAAGCAATTTCAGATGATAAGGGATATATTAACCATTAATAGATATAGGACAGTACTTAAAGTGCTGTAATTTACTGAAGTAAATGAAACAAGAGAGGGAAAAAGGATTATAGAGAAGGAAGTGCTTCTCCCTGATGGAGAAAAGAGTGGGAGAATGAAGTTCCTCATGGTAAGTAAAAATTTTAGATGTGTCTTGCATGTAAAGATTAGACAGGTAGGCATTGTAGAGGGGTGGGGGAATAGTACTCTGAATGAGGCACATTTAAGGAATGGGTATAATGAAATTGAAAGTTTATGGGTTGGTTGAACTGTTCAGAACTCCTCCCAATAGAAAAAAAATAATTACACATTTTACCTACATTGATGTTTTAACTGCAAGTTTTCTTAGTCAGATATTGCTACATAAACAAACACCAAATATCAGTATCATATAACAAAAAGCATTTATTTCTTACTCATGGGTCTGCTAGTGGGCTGGGGTGGTTCTACTTCACACTGCAGGTAGCCTTCGGGTCTGTTCCTCGTGTTTCTCTTTCTTCTTGGACCAGCAGTTTCCTGGGGCATGTTTTCCTCGTGGCACAGCTGAAAACCCCAGAGTGGCAAATGGAAACATGATAATTCTTAAGGCCTAGCTTGGAACTGGCAATATCATTTCTGCCCACATTCTGTTGCACAAAACACATCATATGGCCAAGCCCAATATCATTGGGAGGATAGCAGAGGAGATGAAGGGAAGGTGGTGAATATTTGCTTAACAGTAATCTAATCCATGACACAGGGGTAGACAGAAACTTGAAATAGCATGGAATTTGGCCTATCAGATAGAGAGCTTGTGGAACACCAGGGTTCTCAACAATGGAGTAGCCACTTGGCTTCTTAAACAACCTCAAGAAAACATCCTCAATTTGAGTGATCAGCTGATCCTTTTTTGCCCTATACTTTTGCTTTCCAATGGGATGGCATGATCCATAACTGCGTTTCATTGGGTTGGTTAATTATTGCTCAGAATCAGAAACATCTACTTCATAACCACTTCACAATCATGATTAGTTAGTTACCTTTGGCCTCATTCAAAAATATGAATCCATTCCTCTAGGATTAGTTAGAAGTTGGTGTTACCTCCCTCACCAGCACTGGTGAGTGAGTGATACAGACTAAAGCAATAAAATTGACTGCGCTATTTTCTTTAAAATGTAATTTCTGGACTTCTTCCAACAATTCCGCACAGTTATAAATGCCAGTCTAAGGCATTGTCCTGCTTATTGTACCAAAAATGTGTCTTAATTTATTTAGCCTGGAGAAAATATGTGGCTTGTGGGTGTTGCATGGTTTCCTCAACATTGCACAGCTGAGACTGGAAGGCATTCTCAAACTATGTTATCACTAAATCACTACTTAATTACTACATAAGCCAGAAGTTTTAGCCATTTTTTGAGTTCCTGAATTGAAGGTATATAACTAGGATTGCATCCGATCAATCCACAAGGTGCTCGAGAAGACCCTATTGTTTGTATGTGTCCTATTTTTAGAGGATCATCTTTTAATATGGACACGAGGGATGTGACCATATAATACACCAAGGGAGCTCACTTCCTATTTCCCTATACTTCCCCCGTTGCACTCTGCACTTTTCTCATTTCATCCTGTGGCTCTGTGTTGCTAGCAATGATCAGTTAGTCAAGATAGCTGCATATAATGAAGGAGGTCCCTCTTCAGGCATGGTTCAGTCCTAAGGCTCCTCTTCACACCACAAAGACAAAAGTGTATGACTGATCTTCTCTCCATCCCATAGATATGTCATAGCAAAGCTCTTGTTTCTTTCTTATGATGATTTTCCATTCCAGGTTCTCCCTGATTTTTGAGGGAGGCCTTAGATAAAGGAAAAAAAGGAGCAAGATGAGCACAAAGAAAAGAAGTTGAGCAAGAGATCAGATTTAAGAAATATATACATTTAATCCTTTACAAATTAAACCCTACTGAGATCCTTAAATATTAGCTGTCTTAACAGTTATGTTTGAAAAGCCTGATTCCAACCCTAAGCATCAGTAACTTGTGTAGGCAGGGCAAAGGATCTGAGGCTGCTTTACTGCACGTGTGCTAGGAGGAAGGCCCCTGCCAAGTCCAATTTCCAGGAATGCCTTCCCAGGGAGGGGGACAGGAGGCATAGGCCAGGTAACACAGCAGGCATGCTATGAGAGCCTGTTAGGTTGCCAGGTTGGAAGAGTAAGAACAGAAGTGAAACCAAAGAGACAGATGATAAAAACTCAGTAGACATGTACTAATCTGGGAATGAGCAAGTTGCAGACAGAGCCAGGTCGAATTTAATCTGAATCCCACTGGACCCTGTGTTCCACCTCGGGTTAAGTGTGTTCCTACAGGGAGGATATGACTTGGTATATGAATTTCTTTGAATTATTCTATTTGCTACGAGTAAATTAATAAATAGAAAAAACATTAGACTGCTTAACTGGTTTTTCTTGATAAATAAAAAAGACTTCGGCAAACAATTATTGCTTGGTAAATAATTGGCTGTTAGGTTGGTTGGTGAATGAATGAAAGGGAAGAGAGGAAGGAAGGAAGAAGAAAGGAAGGGAGGAAAGAAGGGAGGCGGGAGAAGGAAATGTGTTTTCATCTCACTTTTTAGAAGTCAATGATTATTATTAATAAATTATACCCCCACTTAATCAGATTTTATACCAGTTCTTTTTTCCAATTTTCACTACTCAAATTTGTCATATAGCAATGTGTTATGTTAACAAAATGGTTTTGGATTTTAAAGAGATGATTAATAATGTAAGCACTTGCTTAAAGTTTTTTTAATGGTTGCTGGAGACAAAATATGGATAAAAATTTATATCAAAATATGATTATAAGTAAATGCTTTAAGTTAAATTTCAATAGATTTTCATGGTTAAAAATATTTCACCCAGGGGCCTCATTCAAGAATATTAACCCATTTGTCTAGGATTAGTTAGAAGCTAGTGTTACCTTCCTCACCGTGATGCTGGTGCTCTATTAAACTCCTGCCTGAATCTTGAAAAAAAAAAAAAAAAAAATATATATATATATATATATATATATATTTCACCCAGGAAACAGATGTGGCTCAAGCAAGTGAGCACTTGCCTCCCACATGGGAGGTCCTGGGTTTGGTTTCTAGTGCCTCCTGAAAAAAAAACAAACAACAAGCAAAACAAATGAAAACACCAACTCCAGGACGCCAATGTGGCACAGTGGTTGAGTGCTGGCTTTCTACATACAAGGTCCCGGGTTCATTCCCCAGCCTCAGGTACCTCAAAATAAATAAACAAATAAATAAATAAAATTTCACCCTAAAGGCAGCTGACTCAATGGGAGAAAATATTTGGAAATCACATGTCTGATAAGGGTTTAATATCCATGATATATAAAGAGATGTTACAACTCAACAATAAAAAGACAAATGACCAATTAAAAAATGGGCGAAAGACTTGAATAGACATTTATCCAAAGAAGAAATATAAATGGCAAAAAAAGCACATGGGAAAATGTTCAATGTCACTAGTGATTAGGGAAGTGCAAATCAAAACTACAATGAGACATCATTCCACACCTATCAGAATGGTGACTATTAAAAAGATAGAGAACTACAAGTGTTGGAGAGGTTGTAGAGAGATAGGAAAACTTATTAACTGTTGGTGGGGATGTAGAATGGTACAGCCACTGTGGAGGACAGTTTGGCAATCCCTAAAGAAGTTGGATATAGATTTACCACATAACCCAGTAATACCACTTACTTGGTGTATACCCAGAAGAACTGAGAGCAGTGACACGAATAGACATCTGCACACCAATGTTCATAGTGGCATTATTCATGATTGCCAAAAGTTGGGAATAACCCAGGTGTCCATCAACCAATGAATGGATAAACAAACAGTGGTGTATTCACATGATGGAATATTATACAGCTGTAAGAAGAAATAAACTCGTAAAGCATATGACAACATGGATGCACCTGGAGGACATTACGTTGAGCAAAGCAAGCCAGACACAAAAGGACAAATACTGTATGATTGTGTACTGTGAATTAAATATATTGTGTAACATACTGTATGATTCCATTTATGAGAGCACAGAATCAGCCACAGAGAACTCAGAAAGATGTGGCATGGAAGTGACCCTGCGGATCCTAGCGTTTGTAGGTAAGGCCTGCAGGGCTCCTTCACTGACCCTTGGCAGTGGTTTTGCTTCATTGCTTTAGATCTCGTGTGGAGAGTTTTATTTCATTTCAATTTTGGATGTTTTTCTTGGTTCCTGTAGAACCAGCTCAAGGTTTAGAAGGCATCCTCCCACCTATGTTTGGAAAATTATTTTTTTTTCTTTTTTTTTTCTTTTTTGTTTTGTTTTGTTTTTTCCTTAATTTTTAATTAAAAAAATTTTTTTAGGATACATAGATTATATAAATGTTACACAGAAATTTTAGGGGTACCCATATGCCACGCCTCCCACAATCTCCCACATATTCATCCTTCATCAGTGTGGCACATCACCTGCAATAGATATACACATTTTGGGGCTTTACCACCAAGCATGGACCACAGTTCAGACTGTAGACCACCCTCTCTCCCACACAGTTCTGCATGATACATGATGATATAAAATGGCCTATATCCTCCGTTGCAACGTCACCCAGGACAATTCCCAAGTCCCAAAAAAAGCCCCCGTATTACAACTGCCCTTCCCTCTCCCTGCCCCCAAAACATCCAGTGGCCCCTGGCTCCACATAATTTTGTAATTTCTTCCATTGCGTGAATCACAAGTCTGTAACAGGACACTAACAAGTCCACTCTAGTCCATAGCTCTTCCCCCACTCCCGAGGAGTCTGAGATGGTGATGTCCCCTCCACCACCAAGCCAGAGGGGGCTTATATCCCATGGATACTATGGAAGAGATTATCCTGCCTGCAACTGCAGGCTCTCTCCATTCCCTGGGATAGCCGTCGTCCATCATCATCTCCCCACTTGGTGTCCTGGGTGAGTCCATTGAGTTGTAGAGTAGGAGTTGCAGGTCCACCAAGTCTCTGGACATCCAGCTGGCACATGGACAGCCATACTTTCCGGTCTCTGGAAGTACACCTAAAACTCTGGCACTACATATAGGTTTGAATAGAAGAGAAAGATGGACCATGTGCAGTGAAGACATATTTCAGTCTGACTCTGTCACTCTCAGGAGCAAGGATTCCAAATTAGGGCCCACTGGTAAGGCACCAAACTCTGGGGCTATCTGCCCTGATATAGGACCTGGATGTCTCCAAAGCCCTCAGGAGGCCCTCTGGGGTGATATCCATATTGGAAGCCTAGGAGGTCCTACTGGGATCTTTATAAGTGTTACCTCTGGGTTAACCTCCCGACTCACTTTGAAGTCTCTTAGCCCTATAAACTCATTTGTCTTTACCATTTCCCCCTTTTATTCAAAGTCTTTTTCCAGTCATAAAAAATACATTTCTAAAACATCTCCTGATATGGAAATTTTTAGTCATCAAAAACCTCTTTTACTGTAGCATGTGTTAAAACAATTTCAGAACAGAGGACTTTATTGCTTTTTCCAGCAGAATTTTACCCATGCTTGGATAAGTATTACAAAAGCATAAGATATCTAGTTGGTGAACCTAAGAAACACAACTGTAACATATAGTAATTATAGGTCACCTAAAACAAATTTTTATCACATCTTTTTTATACAGACTTAATTGATATTTTACCCCTCACAAAAGAACGAATGCGGAAGCATGGCTGAAGTTTATATAGGACCAGTCTAAAGCCAACCACAGCTATGTAATTTTTCATGATTTTCTCCCCATCAATGGAAAATTACTGTCAGCTGAGCCGGAGTCTAAAGCCTATGAGCAAATGTCTGTTTCCTTTCCACAACTGTTTGAAACTTTTTTCAATCAGTAAAATTACCATTAAAGGTCAGAGATAAGTTTTTCATGCATGATGGATTCCATTTGCCTTAAAAGTATTATACCAGGAGGGAAGGCATTTTTTCTGACTTTTGAACCAATTTAGACATCAAATATCCAGAGTTTTGAATCAACCCCAAACTATTTTCCTTATTTTCCCTTGGCAAAATTGTATAAACTTTTTTAAAGGAGAAGAAGAAAGTCGTCTTCTTTATATATATGTATATATACAAATATATAAAGATTCTCCTGTATTTGAAATTAGCATGTAGTCTAAGGATATTGCACACCAGGTCTATGATTGAGCTTAATTTGACTGTCACTAGGTTACAGGCAGATTGAAAGCAGGGTCTTTGTTTTTTAAATAAATAACCTTAATGTTTGATAACCTGTTCTTTATGCTTTGTGTATTGTCGTTACAAAAGATTGCCCAAAATGAACATAGAAGTTATGTTCTTCCTTATTCTTAGAATGAGGAAAGTATTTCCCAACTCCTTGATTAAAAACGAAAAGGTGAGAAAAATTTAATCCGCATATAGATTGAGCTAAAATACTATGACATCAGCAGAAGTCTTGTGTAGAGAAAAAGAGGCTGAGCGTACAGTTTCTAGTTCCTTAATGCACAA
Organism: Chaetophractus vellerosus; assembly: GCA_004027955.1. NCBI lineage: Eukaryota > Metazoa > Chordata > Mammalia > Cingulata > Chlamyphoridae > Chaetophractus > Chaetophractus vellerosus. The sequence goes on along the minus strand of PVKH010027337.1, from coordinate 1,846 downwards.
TTGTTAATTACAAAAATAATCCATCAAGAAATTGTGGAAATGGAAGAAAAAAATATTGCTCATCATTGTAACTCTGCAACACAATAATGTTTAACAATTTTGCTTATTCATTTTTATATTTTCTCTTTCCCTAAATTGTAATCTGTAGATGTGCGTTTCTGCTTGCTTTATATAGTACAAGAGAATTTTTCTCCCTCTTTCAGAACCTTTCTTACAAAAGCTTAAGCAGCTGCCCCTCAGCAAGCAAGTTCCTTTTTCTCTCAAACTTCAAGGAAAATGCGCAAAACCTTGTAATTCTAATTAATTAATTGTTTGGGGAAAAATCCAGTATCATATCTTTGTCAGTTAATAGATATATGTCCCTAGCCATGTGACCTAAAGCAAGTTATTCAAATGTGCTGTGCCTCAATTTTCTCCTCTGTAAAATGGGGATAATACACATTGTGGGTGTTGGCTAAATGCTGTTACTATTATTTTTAGACTAAAATCTCCTTAAATATGGCAGAAAAGACCAATATGAAATAATTGATGAGGTATACCTACTTTCATCAATTAACCCTGATATGTTTATTAAGATGTCTCCAGTATCCCCAGACTGGAAGAAACCGTGGCTTATACTCATATGTTAGCACATATTCCTTTTCAAGGTACATGCTATCAGTTCATTTAGAAACCCATCCCTTTCCCTGTCATTTGTCAAAACTCATTCACTCCAGGCTTATTATACATAAAAAGGAGAACTATCTTCTCAGTGAAGGAAGTAAGATGAGTTGACAACCAAAATTCTCTAAGCTATTTGATCTTGCTGCCTTCCAAGAGGTTAAGATCAGGCACCTTAGACATGCATCTCCTTTGGTTTGAGGAATAATTGAGTCAACTGTCATAACAGAGGGTCTGAAAATTTCTGACGATAGAAAGAATAGTTTATAATAAGCCAGTCCGTCAGCCGTCAGCTCTGAGAATGTCCAGCTGCATAACCTCAGGGGAACTAAATGGAAAAAATAAGGGAAATGCTTTGGGCTTTAGAGTTTCTTATTTCCTATGAGCAAAGCATCTCCTGCCCTTATCTCACCCATATCCCTTTGTCCTCAGATAGTCTTCCTACTAGTTTAGTGCCTGGGCCTGGTGAGCTAGGTCCTTACATGAGGGAAAGAGCTGTTTTAAACTGCTTATGAATGTAAAAGGCAGACTAAGTCAGACATAATTTGACTCTGTATGTTTGGAGGAGCTGTTGCCCTTTGTTAGATTATTATGCCTGCAATTCTGGGCATCTTATTATGCTGCAGAAACATAGAGTAGGATGAATTCTAAATATGTCTTCATAATGAAAGGCTGTTTTGGAAGCCTACAGATCCCTTGGTTAGTTACTCCTATCTAAGTGTAATAATATGTTAATTGATTTTGATGAAGGGTTGAAAAAAATTGTTAACTGGTCTCCCTCCCACCAGCTGAAGCTAGCAGATGATACAAGCCTGCGGGCCCTGTTTGCCTCCTCTAGTGAGTGGTAGGAATGCAGTTACTTCTCAGGGGTTGGAACAAGGCCCTTTCAAAACATTCTTGGGGGAAGTGGATATGGCTCAGACAACTGGGCTCCCGCCTAACACATGGGAGGTCACTGGTTCGGATCCCGGCGCCTCCTAAAGAAGACAGCGAGCTGACGCGACGGGCAGGCACTGGGAGCTGACGCAACAAGATGACACAACAAGAGACGTGGGGAGGAAAAACAGAATGAGACAAAACAAGGCCGGCATCGGAGGTGGCTCAAGTGATTGGATGCCTCCCTCCCACATTGGAGGTCCCAGGTTCGGCTCCTGGTGCTTCCTAGGGAAACAAGGAAGATGAACAG
>PVKH010027336.1:0-13032 GCA_004027955.1 Chaetophractus vellerosus | reverse complement strand
AGAAGAGATTTGGCTTTATTCATCCAAGGGCTTATTCATTCAACAAATATTTATTGAGCACTTAATCTGTGCTAACCACTCTAACAGACATTAGAGATATAAAATAAACAAGACAATCTTGAAACTCATTGTAGATTGTCAAGTTTGGGAAGGAAATATATCTCAAACAAATATGAATGTATTATTTAAAAGAACACAAAAGTTGTGCAGATGTATACAACCAAACATGAAAATATTACATAAATTTTGTGCTTACAAGAGCAGGTTTTGGCCATGCCCCTAGACCACAGAAGAATGTGTTCATTTTATTCTAGAGTCAGGGGTGCTGTGTTGGAAAAATTTGAGAAGTTCTAGTAAGGTAGAAATGAAGAACTGAGTGGAACAGTGAGATTGGAGAGGTGGGTAGGCACTGGATTATGCAGCATCTGTAAGAGTTTGCATTTTACACTGGAGGAAATGGAGCATTATAAGAGGATATGAAGCAGGAGAAACCCTGCTTAGGGTTTTGGAAGGATCACTCTGGTGACAAGGTATCCATAAGTACATCTGAGCTTATGCTTTAAAAATATGGTCCTTATACCTATTTTCCATATTTCTTGCCCCTGTTGAATAATTTAATGGTTTCCATCAATATCTATAGAGCTGAACCTATAATGAATACAACCTGCAAAAAGTCAGTGCATGAGCAAAAAGATTCACCTTTGTGGAGTTTCCCTTAAAGATAAGGCCATCAAAAGCACAAATCAAACCTAAAAGTTGGGACCACCTTTATTCATACTTCGAATTGACTTGGCTTTTTTATTTTTTAAGTAGATCAAAATATTTCCCATACACTAGATTGGGCAGAAATTTCTTGTTTGTGGGTAGCAGAAACCCATTCAAACTAGTTCAAGCTGCAAAGGGGAATATATTGAATGAGTACTAGGGCCGGGAAATGTAGCCAGACCTTAGAATGACTATATTCAGCATCTAGAAAGCTGTGTGGGACCAAGGGAGTTACTGTCTCTTTGTGTCTCTCTGGGGCAGCATACTCTTTCCTTATTGCTTCCTTCTGCATATTGGATATTAGCTTCATTCTTTGTTGTCTCTGCAACAAGTTTTTCTTAGCTTGTTTATTTGATTTTTTAAAAAAATGAGCATGTGTATAAAATGGCCACACCAAGTTATGTCCTTTCAGTTTAAGCATCACCAGAGACGACATAATTTTAGCTTCTCAGGAAAGAGAATTAGATGGCCAATCTTGAGTATGATGTCCATTCTTGGTCCAATCAGCTGTGACTGGGAGGAGGTCTTGTAGCTCACTGCTCCGTCATGAGGCCTGCAGAAGCGGACTCTGGCTGTAAGAAGAGGTGTTGAGGCAGGAGGCAAATGATTAGATGAAGAAACGGCTGGAACTGCTAACCGCTTCCACAAAGAAAGTTTGGTAAATACCTAACATTAATGAGTATGTTTTCCATAGGGGGAAGACCACTCATTTCTTTTCTATATTTCCTTTCTTATCTTGATATTTTATGAAGAATAGATCATGGTGTTTGTCATGACTCTCATGAGTTCATGACTGAACTCATATCGCTAAAAGAGAAGGTCTTTTAGCAATCTTCTATTTTATCTGAATTATTTAGAGATGATGTTGGTTTCAAGCCCAGCTAGATCTAGGTACTCTGATAATATGAGCAATAATCTGTTTCTGTCCCTCTGTAGGCTTTGCTTTCCTCACTGCAGCTGGGGTGTCTACCATGTGGTGGCAAAGATGGCCACCACAAGCTCCTGATGCACTTCTTGCTTACAAGATTGGCGGATACTGAAGTATAGCTCCTTATGCTCTAAAAAGAAATTAATCTTCAAAATTAAAACCCAATATTAAAATCCAAGTTAATGTTTTATTCCAATTTATCTAGTTACTGAGTTGAGTTTTGGGGGAAAAAGCAATTTTTGACCTGATTTTCTAAGAATCCACTGTATTATCTGTGAACATTGCCAGCAGGATAGCAATGCACAAAATATGAGCATTGGGATTGAGGACTGTACAATGCAAGAAACTGTGGAATCTGATAATAGCTTAAAGGCATTAGCATAAGGCAGCTTTATTTGTTTGTTTATATACACTATAAACCACAGCTAACCTATTTTTTCTTAATCTTTAAAAATTTACTTGCCTTGATGTGCCTCTCTCTAAATCCTGATGTATGAAAATTCTAATTCAGCAGCTTTCAGAAGTTTTAAAATGCAGTCTTTCATATCTGCATACTGTGTTCATGGACTGCAATTTATATTTCCCATTTATATTTTAGAAAGATTACCTAGTACTGTGAAGGATGGGTTGAAGGTATTGAGGTTATAACTGAGGTACAGTTAGGAGGCTAAGTTAGAATTGACTGTTGTCTAACTTAGGGAGTTGTCTAATTTAGCAGGCTGAGCCAGATCACAGCTAAAGGAGTAGGACAAAAGAGTATTAATATGAGAGAAATGTATTAATGTGAAAACAAGTTTTCTTACAAGTTCTGGCCAATGCGTTTGCTGTGTGTTGCTGCTTCTCATATTTTGTTGCTATTGAAATACCAAAACTATGTCACTAAGCGGACTGGCTAAGAAATCCATATGGTTAGTTTAAGAAATCATCTTAAATTGGAGAATCATATTACTATAATTTTGTTGGTGGAAATAAAAGAATTGGAAGCAGCGCAAACAGGGATTATTTATGCCTGGCCTGGTAGAAAGTAGGGTAGTGGAACAAAGCTCAAGTAAGTGATGCCCAGGGCAACTGAGGCCAAGGTATGTCAAGCAATGGGAGCTCAGGTTCTGAAAGGAAAGGGGACACTCGGTTCTGATCATGATTTATAGTTCACGCCAGGGGCTGAGGTTTTCTCTCATGGCTTTAGGAACATGTACCATTTGTCCCCTTTCCCTTCCAAGTGGTATATTGTCACAGCAGCTACACGCTTTCAGGGTGGTGTTCTTTAGTAGAATAAAAACCACTTTATTACAGATATGAGGATATCTCAGATACAATCTACACAAGGAACAGGTAAATACAGGTTTAGAATACAAAGCCTAGTACTCTTTCACTTAGGAGATTGTTCTCACTGATCTGTCTAGGAACTGCTCTTCTGTTCTAATATCCTCCATTCACTGCCTCATTTTTTTAAATCCTGAAATCAGTTTACTTTTATATTTCTCTGTCTTGTTGCTCTCAGCTAAAAAGCTTGATTCTTTTCTAATTTGCAAATTTCAAAACTTTGTGTCCTCTTGGGACTGAAAGGTTTTTTTTTAATTCAATAAATGTGTGTTGGGTGAATAAGATCACAATTAGCCAATTTATATACAAGGTGCACTATATAGCCCATCACAATATCACACGTTTGGATTAATACGATAAAGGAGTAAGTGGAGAGAGATGTGTGGGTGTAAATTGCTAAATAATGTTTGTGATGCTCTAGTACTTCTCTTTTCTTCTTTTGTTCCTCACTTCTATTTAGTTTTCTTTCTCCTCTCTTTTTTTTTTAGAGAGGAAGAGGTTTAAAAGGTTGGGAGAAGATTAGAAGTTGGAGTAGGGAAAAAGCACCACAAGGAACCTAGCCTAAATATCTGATCCCCTCATCATCCAATCCTCATTCTGAAACTATAACTTCTTTTGGATTAACAAATTCCTTGTTTGGGATGCAAATAACTACCCATAGGCTAAGATATAGACCATTTGTGCATTCTTGGTGTCAATTGCTTAAATCTGATTCTTTTATTAATGGAAGAAGCTTTAAGTTGTTTTCCTTATTCCCAGAGGGCAAAACTTGGATCTAATAGTGGGAGGAAAGAATTTTCTAAGATGAGAAGTTGTGGGATGGTAACTTTCCAGTTTCCTTTGGTGTCTACCCAGGGTTGAGCATGGAGTGTGTAAGGGGGAATTCAAACATTGAGTGTGTCAGCTGGGGTTCATTAGTTAAAAGAAAAAGTAAACATTTTTGGTTAACTCATGCAAGGGAATTTATTGAAAGGAGGGGAGAGCTTGGAATTACTGACAGGCTAGAGTAGGACTCTTGGAACAGAGAAAAATCCAGGAAACTCTAAAGGGTCTACTTCTGGGGTTCTTAACTAGGGAGATTTCAGGGGTCCGTGGGCTTAAATTGAAAAATAATCAACTTATTATCTTTATTTTTTCTGACTTCTAACTAAAATCTAGCATTTCCTTCATTTCTGAATGTATGCAAAAAATAAATTACAGTAGTATTCATTTCATTTGATTGGCAAAGGGGTCTATGGAACAAAAAAGGTTAAGAACCTCTGATCTAGTTGGAAAAATCACTCCATATTTCAGGGCAGATACAATCACTGGAATGCATATTCTTGATTTACCTACTTAATAATATTTATTGAGTATCTACCAAGACGCAGGCACTGGGGTACAGCAGAGAATGAACAAAGGCCCTGGTCTTGTACAGCTTGTTTTTCAGTGGGAGAAACAGACACTAAACTAATAGACATGGAAATATGTAACATATGGAGTAATGATAAGTGCAAAGAAGAAAAATAAAGCTTAGTAAGGAGGTAGAATAATAGAGAAGGTGCTAGAGACCTGGATGATTGAACCATGTGATGTTCTGGGGAAAGAGTGTGGCAGAGAGAGGGAAAAGCAACTGCAAAGACTTCAGTCTCTCCCCTTAGGACTTAAAGTCTTTGGAGAGAGAACCATATTAGCTGAACTTAAAACTCATGCTCACTCCTTGGCTCCAGAGACAAGGCACAAGCTTGAAGGAGAATTTTCTAGACTCTTCAGGGACTTTCTAGAAACCCCTCATCTTAGAAGGAGGGTCAGGGCAGGTAGATTTACTATCTTTCAAAGAAGTGGAGGTTAAGTCTCCAAAGAAGAACATTGAAATATAGGAAGGGAGATTAATAGCAGGTGTTGAATATAAAATATTCCTATGGATAGCTAGATTAAGTGATATGAAAGGCCCTTTTCATCACTAATGTGGCTGATAGGTGGAACGTGAAACAATAGAGACAAAAGAAGTGAGATGCTCTACCACCAGCCAATCTCTTGCTCCTTTGCTTCTCCTACTTTCCATTCTCCTTTACCATATAAGTCATGCTCAGGTCAATCAAAGGGACAGAGACAAACCCTGTGGAGGGAGTTTATCACAAGGCATCAAAGTAAAGGGAAATAAAGAAGCATGAGCAACTGGCTGCTCACAGCTGAACATCCAGGAGATCTGACTGGTTCTGGAGAATGAATAGCAACTCTAGATGTCAGGTCTTTGGTATGGGTTTGTCCATTGCTCCCTCATTCTCATGAGTTAGCTTCTTCCTGCTGCTTCTGCTGAATCTTCTTCGGTCCCATTCCCAACTCCTCCCCTAGTTTTGGCTCTCTTAAGGCTTCTGCATGATGCTTTTTCTCCACAACCCCCTTCCAATCTGTTTTGTTCCACATCTGGTCTCCTCTGGGTGTCTTATGTTCCAACTCCCTGCACAAGGATCTGATCAGATGGTTGGCTGTCCCTATCTATTATAGTCTTGCTACTGTATAATGATCTCATACTAGGTGATGTCACAGGCTGCTGGGCAACCCATGCCTTTGATTCAGACATCTAGGAAGGATGGTGGGGTCACAAATACCAAGAAGCATGCTTGAGGAACTACTTATGGATGTTATAGATGCCTTATTCAGAAGGAGTTGGAGAGTGTGGCAGGGGCTCATGATTTCTTGGACTTTTTACTAATGCAAAAACAACATTACCCTCAACATATAGAAGGCCTACTGTGTGACAGGCATTTAAAACTCATTATTTCTGGCTCTGAGAACAGTCATGCCACGTAGGCATTATTATTCCTCTCTTTACCTCTCAAATCAGCAGCCAATAAATGAATGATCTAGAATTTAAACCCAAAGTCCAATCATACAGCCAATAAATGAATGAGCTAGAATTTAAATCGAAAGTCCATATTCTCCTTGTGGCCATTTTTAAGAGTTCCTCGAGATCTCTGAATAAGTGAAAGGATTTCTATAAAGAAATAGTGAAGCCACTGAAGGTCCGTATATTAGATAAAGTTCAAAATAATTTTTGATGGACCATCAGGCATGTGGGCATTCAATCATTCAATAATTAATTTATCAGTGATTTTGAATGGATACTGTGCACAAGGGACTAAAGAAATGAAATAATGAGTAGAAATAATCTTACCAGATACAAACCCAAATGGTTTTGAAGAAGACTAGTAAAATAGGGAATCAATAGATGGATCTGGAACCTGGTAAGAAGTCCACGTGGATATCAAAACCAAGATGGCTGCTGGAAGACCCTCACGAGATTTCTGCTATTCGGAATGAGGTTTCCCCCAGAAGCCAGGAGAACCCCGGATATTCTCCAGGGACATTATCATTGGGTGATCCTGGGGGATTGATGGGTGGGGTAATCAATCAAAACAGCAAACAGCTGGTACTCCTTCCATGCCATTAGCAAAGAGGCGGAATAATTAATGGTTCAAAAAGTAGGCACAAAGGCCAAATAGCTCTCTTGCCTTCTGCACCCTGCTCTCGCCATGCCCCCCTGTGTGGATCAACACGCAAGTAAAACCTGGGCATTTATAATCTGTAATGGGAAATTATAGTCTGTAAATAGGTTCTCTTTATCACTCTTTAGCCCCTTCCTCTCTACCTGGGACCCATGATCTGTTATTTTCACCCATTTCTCTTTCCTCCCTACCTTAATAAATTACTGGCCTAATCAATGTGATGTGCTCTTGAAATTCATTTCTACAGCATAGTCAAGAACCTTGACAAAATCTGGTAACATATTTGGTGAGATATTGGTGAGTGACTCCATGGCGTACAGCCTGTTTAATGCCTTCTTTTGGTTATCCATTTTATATAGGTTTGCCTACGGGTCCCCACAATGATGTAATCCTGGAAGGGAAGAGGCCAGGGCACGGGAACTCACTGTACGCGCCACGCATCCAGGCTTGTGAGATCTGACCCTGGCCGGGAGGGCTGGGGCACAGGGCAGGGGCCCAAAGCAGGGCCCTGCCAAGACAGAGGTACCCCAGCCGAACTCTGAGCACGGAAAAGCCACTTTCTCAAGCCTTTTTAGCAGCCATTGGCTCTGCTCTCGGGCCTGGCTGCCATTGCCTTCTCCTGCCCTTTCTCCTCAGTGGCAGGGCAGTGACTCAGAGCCAGGGGCTTGCACCTCTCAGCCAGTCCGCGCCTTTGCACATTCACCTTCCTAACAACTACACCCAGCTACCTGGTCTGGGACAGGGTGGGAAGGCAGCAAGCGGGGCCAAGATGGATGCTGTGGGAGTTCGCTTCCCCAGGGGGGTTACAGGCCAGGGCTCCTCTCATAATTAACCTTTACCCTGTTTTACCTTCCTACTTCCTACTACTGAATTTCTCATTACAGTTTTGTGTTAAAATGCTTTGGAATGTCTTAAAAACTAAAGCTGAAAATGCATTTGCTAGTGAGGAAGTTATTGCCTCAGGACCCCAAGACCTGTTAGCTAGAACAATTGATCTCTGATCACTTACTGGCCTTTTGATGGGTGGTCTAACAGAAACTCCCAGTTTCTAGGACTGCTTTTTAAGACCTCTGTAAGAATAGGAAGAAGCTTTTTGCCCCTTCTCCAAGAAGGAGCAATATTTGGCTTGGCAGCTTCAGTCTGAAATCTATTCGAACCCAAAATCTATTTGGTCTGTCTCCCAAGCCTAGAACAGCTCTGGAAACACCCAGCAGCAGGGTCTTTGTGATTTCTGGGGTGGCAGGAACCAGAGAAGTAACTCTGAAAGCCCCCTAAGACCTAGGAAGTCTTGGGCGCTTTGATTCAGAGAGCAGCCAGACGTTCCCTGAGATTTATCTCAGGAGCTTCCGATTGGGTAACAGTGCAGTCAGTCTTGGACCCTGGAATGTAGGAGTGCTGAGAAGCAGAGCAGTAAACTCTGAATGGCCCCTGTGCTTTGGGCCCTTCTGTTCAGAGGGCAGCCAAACGTCCTCTGAGACTTATCTCAGATACTTTGGTTTGGGCAACTGCTCCGTCTCCCACCAATCCGGCTTGGGCACTTTGGTCTGAACTTTGGGGTTTCAGGCATCTCCCAAGACCTAGGTTGGCCACAGGGATGCCTGTTGTCAAGGCTCTGGATTAAATTCTTAGAACACTGACACCAGAGTATCAGTTCCAAATTATTTAGAGTGGTAAATGCTTTAGTCCAACTCGGACTCTGGGGTGCCAGATCAGTCGACTGAAAAGTGCTTCTTCATTCTTCCTAGAATAATGAGCATGGCCCCCATAGGAGTGTCTTAAATTCTGCCTATGCTGGTCTACATGGCCACAGTATAGCCGAGAGCAGCCTCCATTCTAGATCATATGCAGAGGGATATTGAACATGTTAAAAAGTCCTGGTAAACTTCATTTTCTAAGTAGTTAATGAATGTGTTTAACCCAGGTATCCCTCTTAGCCCTTCTTCTAGAACCTGTGTCACTCATACCCTGGGGAGGACTGGCAAACCCACATGCCATCCAGCCAGGGCTCAGAATTTTCCACCAGAAGGGAAATGGCAAATGAGGTGGCTAGGACCCCCTTCAGCTTAGCCCCTTTGAGATGGTCCATGGACAACCTTTCCTCACCCAGGACCTGGAAACCAGGCTCTGATTAAAACATGGCAAGAAAACAAACCTCTCTCTCAATTAGAGCCAAAATGGAAGGAACCTTACTCTGTAGTTCTGATCACTCCCACAGCATTAGAGTTAAAGGAATTTCCAGCTTGGTGCATTAAACCAAAGTGAAGCCAGCTGCCCAGGAAAGTGCCAGCTCACCAGAAGCATCTGATGGACTGCCAGTCATTGGATGGCCTGAAATACCTCTTCAAGAGACAAAGGTAAGTAGTGTCTCTGTCAAAGCCAGCTGTTCCCTCTAACTCTAGTCCAAATGCATATTGTTAGGGGGAGGGCAAACTAGATATCCCTTAAGAAACTGTTTTCATCTCCTGTAGCGTAACTAAAAAGGGCAATTCCTCTTCTCATTCTTCTCCTCTACCATAGGAACCGGGATTGGCAATTTATACCTAACCCCTTTGTCTATTGCAATCTCTCCCTAGAGTTAATCAACAGCATAAAATAACTGAAAGAAGAATACTGTTTCCCACCAGCTTTGGGAAGATGCAGCCTTTGCAGGCACCTGGCTTTTTCTACGTTTATGGTCCTTCTTAATAGGACCATATATTCTCAAAATTCTAATCAAGTTTATTTCTTCCAGAATCAACATCTTGTTAGCCATATGAGAACTTCATCCAGCTTTGCCCAGAATGCCAGATCCATCTTCCTCCAGCCAAGATAGAACAGCCAGAGGGTTTTACACCTTGTCAGGTAGGGCCTACTGCCCCTAACCAGCAGGAAGTAGTTATAGAAGAATGACCATCTCCCTTCAGCACCCCTTTAAGAATAAAGGTGTAAACTCTCTGTGGGGGGAATTAAGCAGTCTAGTAAAATAGGGAATCAATAGATGGATCTGGAACCTGGCAAGAAGTCCACGTGTATATCGAAACCAAGATGGCTGCTGGAAGACCCTCACGAGATTTCTGCTATTCGGAATGAGGTTTCCCCCAGAAGCCAGGAGAACCCCAGATATTCTCCAGGGACATTATCATTGGGTGATCCTGGGGGATTGATGGGTGGGGTAATCAATCAAAACAGCAAACAGCTGGTACTCCTCCCATGCCATTAGCAAACGGGCTAATGGTTCAAAAAGTAGGCACAAAGGCCAAATAGCTCTCTTGCCTTCTGTGCCCTGCTCTCGCCGTGTCCCTCCTGCATGGATCAACATGCAAGTAAAACCTGGGCATTTATAATCTATAATGGGAAATTGTAGTCTTTAAATTGGTAGTCTTTATCAATCTTCAGCCCCTTCCTCTCTACCTGGGACCCATGATCTGTTATTTCCTCCCATTTCTCTTACCTCCCTACCTTAAATTACTGGCCTGATCAATGTGATGTGCTCTTGAAATTCATTTCTGCAGCATAATCAAGAACCTAGACAAAATCTGGTAACAGTTTCACATAAAATAGTGCGAACTGTACTGTTTTGCAATTGGAATGTCTGAATGCTAACTGTGAAAATCTGGCAAATACTTCTTTGCAATATGCAAGATAGAGACTTGCTTAGTAATGAAGGAACAGCAGAGAAAGGAATCTTATGGGAAAAAAATGTTCAAATAAAATATTCCATGTAAATTTTGAAGTAATAAGAGAAAAGGAAAACAATGTTATCTTTTTTCCTGGAGCCCATGAAATCATAACTATTGTCCCAGAACAGTTCCTCAATGGTAACAGGATCCTATGCTGCAAAAACCAAATGAATGTATGCTAAAGAAATAAAGCTTTCTTTTAAAATAATGCCATTTGCCTTGGGAAAGAATTGCCAATGAGAGCAAACATTTAAAATGCCAGAAATTGTAGATGCTTTGTCTTGTTTCTGAGTTGTTTTTTTTTTTTGTCAAAATCATGAAAGATGATATTAACAGGAGATAGGGTGTTATGTATGAATCATAATTAAATAGGTGTAAATTCATAGGCAACCAACCAAAATATGCCACTTTAGCTGAGAGGTGAACTTTCCTGTGCTCTGCTTGGTTAGCCAAGTGAAACCAATAGCAATGGAAACCCCCAGCCAGTGCCCCTTGAAGGAGCCCCAGTGTTGGAATGAATTTTCAGAATAACTTAAAAATTCTTAGCAGGCCTCACTTTTTAAAATCTTAAAGGAAACTACAGCATCTACATATAGGATAAATGGCCAAGTGTGGGCATAAAAAATTGAAGCAGTTCGGCGAAAAGGGCTGTTCATACATCGGTTGCAGCTGCCATTTAGCTGATTGTTAAAATCCTGACACAGATTTAAGCACCTAAAAGTACCCTCCTCGGCACTGCCTCAGTCCCTTGACTCATCTCCCCACAACCGAAAGCCCCATTTTCTCTTAGCCTGTGGCTGGTTGGAAGTCTGTGGAATGTGCGTTCAATCACAGATTACTTTTTCTACGTGTACATTCTTAGGCCAGTTATATTGCTGCTGTCTTTACAGAAATAGCACTATAAATATATCTAGCAGGTATCAATTTAAAGGCATAATGAAAAGCATCTGACAGTCCTGGGCTTCAGCTTTCACTGACCAGGTCAGATAACATTTACTGAAAACAAAAATAATCATCATAATTGAAAAAAAAAATCCCATCAAACTAGAAGTCTTGGGAATAGAAGGATCATAACTTGAGGGAGCTTTGTAGATTTCATCTTGGCACATGAATTTTACATTAACAATGTCTATTGATGTTGTTTTTCAGACCGAAGGTATTTTTTAATTCTTTCTTCCTTAGGAAGGCTGTCACCCACTTATCTTGTAGGGCAACTATTCAGTTAATGAGGGCATAGTGTGAACATAAGATACAGAAGGAAGATTTCATGAATCATAAGGGAAACAGTCCGTGGCACCCTGGTTTGTGCCATCTCGAGGTCGTGGTAGATAAAGAAATGAAAGATCTGGCTGGTTTTGTCCAGGAAGTTACCTCAAGATGATTGAAACCTTGATTAGCCTGAGCTGTAGACAGAGAGAGGGCTTTGTGTTTCTTTCTCTATGTCCAGCTTAGGTAGAAAATACCCACTTTTGTGCCTGAAGATTATGAAGAATATCTGGCCCATGGTAATCTTTTGAATGGTGACATGAAGTTAGGATTAAGATGCTGAGGCTTCTTTTCAAGACATCTGGGGGAGGGTCAGCAGGAGGGCACATCAGCGAGGCCACTGCTGTCTAATCGCCAAATGTTTGAGGTTTGCTGCTAATGCTTTGCTAGAGGAACTAGGATTTTGTGATTAGACTTTTAGAAGAAGTATCAGAAATGCTTTTCAACACAGAGTCCATGACATTAGCCACAGCAGAAAGAAACCTTGTGTGTCTTCGGGGTCAAGAATCGGAGGGGCTTAGCATTCCCCAATCCCCAGTGATGACGAGCAAGATGGATTTCAAAATTAAGACAAATAATCTCCTAAAACAAAATGCTCCTGTTCTGTTGCTTCCGACAGGGAGCTGAGAACTGATATTTGTGCATGCTACGAGTGCTTTTTAAACTGAGGAATTAAGTGCACCAGAGAAAAAAACGTTTCTTCTGAAACCTTTTATTTGAGTTGATGGGAAGATAGTTGAAAAGAAGAATACTCACATTACTTTGTCTTTATCTCTCTCCTTATTTGTTATGCAAATAAAGTCTGGGTAATTTTAATAAAGACACACAAGTGTCCTGCAGACCTTGGCTGTTCTGATCAGGTCAGCATTAGAGGGATTGCTTTGGTCTTGGAACAACCCAATTCAACTTCCAAATTCTGAATACCCAACTGCTCTACCAAGGCCATAGCTCCCAAGCAGAGATGCAGAGCAATCAGCTCTTCTGACATCCTCTTGAATGAAATGTCAGTTCAGAAACCTAAAGTGTTTACTAATGACAAGGGCCCAACTGTCCCATAAAAACTGGAAAAGCGGTGTTTGTTGTCTATTTCAAGAACTGGAAATGAAAATCTTAATGATACAGGAAATGCTCTTCAAAGGCCAAGAAGTCTTAGTGAAAGATAAGAGGATCAATCAGTCTTAAATACTAGGTTACTAAGAGTAAGAGGCGTGATGCTGCCAGCATGGATATGTATTTAGAGGCAATGAGTAAAATCTTGCAATAGTGTTAATTTTGCTTTGAAGTATATAATGAAACCCTCAAGTACCCAGACTTCAGCATCCCTTTCCCAAAATGACCAAAATTTCCATTTTTGAGCGTTTATCTTTCAGCCTTTTTCCGTTCCCTAAATCTTAACAGAATTTTAAAAGAGCAGCTAATAAATGAAGTATACTTCAGTTTCACGTAATGGATTGGATCAGAAGGGAACTGATAAGATGATATTGGAAAAGCAAGTGGGGGGTCGAAAAGCTGTGCAAGTGCTAAGCTGTATGGGTTCAATTGACGCCTGGTGTGCAAGGCCTGCAGTTCCCTGGGTTATTCCAGCTAATGGAAGGAAAGCACT
>PVKH010027334.1:0-13005 GCA_004027955.1 Chaetophractus vellerosus | reverse complement strand
CACACTGTTCTTCTTCTTCAACAACACCGTTCCCACAGCGCTTCAGTATAAAGATTTCCCCTGGCCGTGCAGTGTAATGCAAACATGTTCCCTGAGTTAAAGTTCGCCACACATAAGCATAACTGCAATTGCTGAATTTAACTGATAACCCTTTCCTAGCATTCATTAGGCACAGGTTTTGCCCACATGAACATGTTGCCTCATCATGTGGCATACCCAAAACATGACCAAGCTCATGGGCCACAGAGGTTGCAAAATTGTTTAAGTTTAGTTTGAGAAAAGTAATAACTGCACAATTATACTGTGTGGTGCATACTCCTCCAAGGTAGGCTAAACCAGGTAATCCTTTCAATGCCTTATTTATGTAAAGCTGTATAACATCATGCTGTACCCGGTGAGAAAAGTTTTTCATCTTCCAGGTACAAAATTCCATTAGAGCACTGTTTACATTATCTACAACAATGAAGTTTGCATCAGTCCAGACCTCAATACCAAACAATTGCACATTAACACCCAATGCATTATAAATGGAATCCACTACATTGACAATATTATATACTTCCTCCTGCACTACAGAGACATTCTGTCCAAAACGATTGTATAAAGTATGATCCACTACCACTGCCAATTCAAGAAACCACACATGTGTCCACCAGCCCATATAAGAGCTTTGCTTCAGAGTAGAATTACTGATCTCTTGAAACTCTAATTTGTGTACTATTTCCTCTTGCATAAAGCCAAATCTTATAGTTGGGAATTGTGTCTCATCACTGTCCATCTTATAAACCAGATGTTCAAATGTAGCGGAAAACGTTAAGGGCTCAATTTCATAAGCAATGTCATTTATCTGCAGCATTCCTCGAAAGCCCCCAAAACAGGTACTGAGGGCAACCAGGGATTTGGGGTCCCCCTCCACATAACCGTGATAGTAGCAGTCATTCTGGACAAAAGGCTGGTCCTCAAGGAGAGCACCCTGGTCTGTGTAGGTGAACACTGGGAAGTGTCTGGCCAGCAAAATTTTCTTGACCTTCATGTGGACAATGTGCCTCTGGCCAGCAAAGTGTAAGCTGTAGGAGAGCCAGCCCGGAGCCTTTGTGTCTCTGCCTCTGCCAGTTACCTTCAAGGGAATCACCACTTCTGGGGGGCTTTGGTACTGGGAGTGTTCAGCCTGAGTGTGTCCAGAAGAGGTCAGAAACACCCCCAGCCAGTGCAGCAGGAGAGTGATCCTCAAGTGCAGCAGGGCTTCACTCACAGTCATTATGGAGCCACAATTACGGAGCCATTAGTACAGAGGAGAGTAAGGCAGAGCTGGGATTCACACCTGGACTGGATCCTCCTTGTGAGCTGGTCAATTTTCTGTGATAATCTTTTACGATCTGTCTTCTGGTAGAGTTGAACCATCAGAATTGCAGCACTATAAATAAAATAAAAAGTAGTTTTTTGATGGGAGTGAGAAGTCATGGTGGAAGAGAATAAGAAAGGCTTGGGGTAAACATGATTCATGTTTGGATCAAGACATGATTCAAGTACCTGCCTGATATCTGCTGTTAAATACTGATGGGGAAGGGTGGTATTGGGAGTGTATAGGAGAATGGAGCTTGGCTCTAAGTTGATAATTATTGAATCTGGATGATGTGCATAAATGGATTCATTATATTGCTCTTTAAATATGTGTGAACATTCCCAAAATAATTAGTTAAAAGAAAAGTGACCTAGGAGGTAGGTTTCCCAATAACTTGCGTTGTTGGGAGAGTCCCAGTTTGCACATTTGAAATGGCCTAAGTATTACCAGCCCCTGTGTTTAAATTTTAAATGATGAATTATTTGACATTTCCTAAGATATGTTAAGAAAAACACTCTTATTTGTTAATTTTTCTCTCTTATGCTCCTTATCATGTAACTTCCTGTAACACAATGATTTATTTAGTTTTCTTTTCTCTACCCTATGTCCTATTTCTCATTAGCCTTGTCAGAAGAGATGATTTTCTAGAGGATATTCTGTGTCTTTCACAAATATTAGCATCCACTATGATTCAGGATTAATTTTTACACATAAATTATAGTAGACTTGGTATTGATTATTCTTTGGATTTGGGTTGTACTCAATGTTTATTATTGATTACATTATAAAAGAAGAATATTTTTCAAACCTATGTACCATTCTCATTCCAGAACAAGGTTGTATAGATCCAATTTCCCCTGTCCCTTCCCCTTTTATACAATTAAATTCCTTGGAATTAAATCTACCAAATTATAAGAAAGACGGTGAAAGTTGAAAAATAAATAAATAAAAACCACATAGGCTAGAGAATGCATGACTTGAGTAATAGCAACAGGATGTATTCTCAGTGTTACCAGTTTATCTCCCAAATATGTATCCCTAATTGACCACTGGAGAGGTCTATAACCCAGAAATTCCAGAGGGAATAGAAAAACACAAAATATAAAACAAAAGAAAATACCTCAAAAAATCTTGTACTCTCCGGCCAAATACCAGGAAAGGAGAAGCTCAACCAAGCCCTAGTGCTAACCCCATCTTCTGTTCTAAATCTGGAATACCAGTGGTCTGATTCACCTAAAGTGGCAGCTTCAAAGACTTGGCAGTTAACCCCCCAAAAAATCGACAATCAGTACAGTGGGGGTGATCCAATCACCCTACATTTATCAACAGCAAAACCTACATGAGACAAATTAATCCTCACTCCTAAGCCAGGTCACTATAGCTAGGCATATGATTTCAAAGGTACCAGTGAAGGCTCAGAAAACTATCTCAAACCATGATCCAAAACCAGGTCACAGGAACTCAGGCTGAATAAGGAAAAGCAGTAGCACCAGTAAAGCCTGTTATCTCCCAACTCTGCAACCAGTAACATAGAAAACTGACATTTATTGGCTCTGCCTCTGCCTTCTTCAGGTGTGAAGGAGGAACAATGACACAAGGTTGCCCCAGGAAGCAACTTCCACCTCCAATGGTGGCACCTGTAGGAATTGAGCCCGAGCCCTACCAGAGCCAGAAGAACAAGACTGATCAGTAAAACATTGAAAGAGCTCTAAATGCTCAAATTTCATTGGACCTTAGCCCACAAAATCGTGCCTCTAAACATAAAATTGGTGACTGCCCACTGAAATGGAAGGTTTAAATTGAATAAAAATTCTCCCAGACAGTTTCTTAAGTCATGTCTTAAACAGAACAAACTATCAGAAATATAATTGGAACTCACATCATGCTAAGAACCAGGAAAATCCAATACTGAGATGAATCAGATTTTAGAAGTATCTGATAAGGATTTTAAAGCACACATCATAAAAAATGCTTCATCAAACTTATTTTGTATTGGTATGCAGAAAACTGTGAGAGGCTGATTAAATAAATGATGATCTAAATATATTGGAGACATAGCATGTTCACGAATTCGACTCAACATATTAAAGATGTTTATTTTCCATAAATCGATTTGATATAATCCCTATCAAAAATCTCAGCCAAGATTTTACAGACGTGGACAATCTCATGCCAGAATTTTATGGTAAAAGGGAAAGATCTTGCATAGGAACAGCACTTTTGTAAAACAAGAACTAAGTGGAGGATTAACTTCTCCATGTTAAAGCTGAGTAGTTGGAGTAATCAAAAGTATAAAGAACTGGAATAGGTATAAACACATAGATAAATGAGAACAGATTAGAAAACTCAGAAATATGCTCTCACTAACATGCCCACTTAAGTTATGACCATAGAGCAAAAGCATTTGGTGGAGGAGGGATAGCCTTTCCCACAACTTAGGTTAAAACACTGGACTTTGATAAGTAAAGAGAGTCTCAACCTCATCCTCACATTTTAAGCAAAATTAAATTGAATTGGAACAAATACTTAAGTTTTGAAATGTAAATCTCTAAAGCTTTTGCAACAGAACATAGGAAAAATATTTGTGATATAAGAATAAGCAAAGATGTGATGACCTCGTATAGGAAAAATTGATACATTGTACCATATAAAAATTAAAATAAAATTCAAAAGGTCTTCTGGCAATGATTCTGTTAAGAGGATGAAAAGAAAATTACAGACTTGGAGAAAAAATCACATATCTAATAAGAAAAATTTGTATCTATGATATGTAAAGAACCCTCAAAGTCAGAAATTATAAAAATAAAAGAAACCCAAATAGGAAATGGGCAAAAGACATGAATAGCTTTTACTCTGAAGAGGATATACATATGGACAAAATCTCATGGAAATATTGTTAACATAATATGGCACCAGGGAAATGAAAATTAAAAACACAATGAGATAATACTATTCACCTATTAGAATGGCTAAAAATAAGAAATTCTCAAATTTTTTTCTGTGTCTTCTGGAATTTTTCTTTCATAAAATGCAACACAAATCACATTTCTACTCATGGAGAAATATCCATACATCTCCTGACTATATTAAAACCTGTGTTAACAATATGAAGCCCAGTGGAGTGGAAACTTCCTATTCTCAGAATCTCCATATAAAAGATGGTCTAAGACTAGAGATTAGGTCCCCATCCACCTCAATTTCCAAAGCCACTTAAAAACACTGAACCAGCAATCACTTGATTACAATGTTTTTGACCTTTCTTTCTTTAAAAAAAATGTCTTGTGGTAAGATATATAGAACATAATATTTGCTATTTTGATCATTATTCAGTATACAATTCAGCGGCAATAGTTATATTTACCTTGATGTGTTATTATCACCACCATTTGAACTTTCTTTCTCACTCTTCATTCAACCTCCCAAATCAATCCTGCCAAAACTTAAACTTTTCTTCATCTAAATTTATTCCAGTAACTCATGGAGATCTCAATTTTCCTCTTTGCTCTATCCCATTTATCTCACTAACCTACATGATTTTCCTACCATCCATAGATGTCCTAGCTCCAGAGTCTAACAATTCAACCATTCTTTGCCAAAATCCTCAACTCAACCTGAATTGATGCTGTGCCTTGCTCTTTTCTCTTCTACAACCAAGCATCAAACTCTGTAGGGTGCGGGGGGATTAAAAAACAGAACAATACATTCAGGGAACAATAAAAATAGGGAAACAGGGGCCGGCTGTAGCTCAATAGGTAAGGTGCCAGTTTACCTTATGGGAGGCCCCGGGTTCAGTTCCTGGGCCTCCTTGAGCGGGCAGACCACCTTGAGAAGGCAAGCACCATGGCAGGGCAAAGCCATGGGCAGGGCAAGTCCCCACGAGCAGGCAAGGCTGCTGCGCGGTGAGCTGACTCGGCAGGTTGCTGCAACTGGGGGGGAGACAAGCAGACACAGAAGAACGCAAAAAAATGCACACAGCAAGAACAAGCAGAAAGGGGGGGACATATAATAAAATAAAATAAATTAAAAATAGGGAAACACTCAAAATTGGAATGAGATACCCTGCCTCTGCAGTTGAAAGGATGAATTAGTGAACAGATACATTTTTTCAAATCCTCTGTTCCTTTTCATCCATTTTTCCTTTTCTTGCCCAGTGCTTTCATTGCTGACTTTTTGGATTTCTCAATGGGTCATGTGGCTGAATACCTACATTCCCTTTATTATTGTTGACTTTTGATCATTAGTTTATGTTGTTAAACCAAGTATTCTTCAATTTATCTCTGTTTAATAAAGATTTTGGTATTTGTTTTAGTCCTTGCTATGTGGATATCTATTGATGGCAGGACAACATTCAGGCTGAATCTCATCCTTGACGTTAAGATGACAAAAGAACTTGTATCACTTGGTTTCCATGCCTGATGGCAATGGGTAAGCACCTCATTTCACAAAGTGCCAGGAACATACATGGTAACATCGCTAGGGGAAACTATGTAGTAAAACTTTAAGAAACCTGATTTGCCTCCCATGGCTCTCCTTGAAATGAAAGTTTTTTTCTTTTTAGCTCTTATTTAGAATGTGGCTAGCTGAAAAAGAAAGTGATTATAAAAGATATTGAATTGTTGAGAATGAATCTAACCCATATAAATCTTTTTTTCATAATTAATTCCTTATATCTCAGTGTGGGGAAAAGTTTTAAGAAGAGATGGATAAATCCTGGAGCCAGTGTGTCTTTGTTCACATTACATGATTTTGGGTACTCCAGAGGCCACAGTATCTGAAGGAACATCACATTGTTTATGGGATCTAGTGCCAATAAAATTCTATGCTCTCTTATAATACAGAGACTTAAACATATGTTTCCTCTTTGATCTTTTGTCAATTCTCCCTTCTATTCCTCTTATGCCCTTCAAATATATCAAATCTGCATCCTAAATACGATCGCTTCTCTCCTTGTCATTCATAACCTAATTCACTGTTTTCTAAAGTGTGAGCCACAACTTATTAAAAAGCCAAATTAGTGTATCTCAACAAAGAAATACAGTAGAATAGAAAATATTAAAGGGCATATAATCTCCATAGGATCTGAACACTTGGCAGCAAAGAGTTTTGGTGTGTGTGTGATGAGTGGGTGTGTCTTTCTGTGTGTTTAAGCATGCACAAGTACTTCATGCTTCTCTCCTTTACAGCCAAACTTCTTGAATGACTTACCAGCAGAAGTGTTAGTGGTTTCCATGATAATTTCTAGCTATATCCTTAGTCATAGATGGTTTGTACCTCCTATTTCTATTACTGATTTTTATTTAAGACTTCACATGGCAAACGAATATAAACCTCCTCCCATTTGTCTCTCATTTGGTTAAGTTCTAGATTTAGGCACTTAGCAACAAGAACTTCTCAGTTCTACAGAACATGACAGTTGGCTTTCAAGTTCTCATCCACTGTGACTTCATATATCTATAAGACTTCAATTCTGATTTATCTACAATATGAATAAAGCAGAGTAACATCCTTACCCCAACCAAGATGGCCCCTATGTACCATTTGCTCACTTCAACTTCCCTACTTTTGATAGTGCAGTTCCCTCTATGCAGAATATTTCTTGAGATGTGTTGTGGAACACTTCAAGTATTTTCAGTTTGAGAACATATTTATCTCCGTATAAAAAACTTTTATAAAAATTCAGACATAAATGACTATTGGTCACTCATGATGTAAAAGAGTAACTCATAGTTTTTGAATGTCTACCTGCAATTTTGCTTCATATATGGAGAGGACAGTCAAGATTTTTGTCAACAAATAAAACAAGGGGTTGACTATAGAAGAGGAAAGAGGGTAGTAAAAGTTGTAAGTAAATTCAAAGATAAATTTACTAGCTTCCATTTATTCAAGAAACTACTCAGTTTGCTGAGCTTATCCACAGAATAATTACTCATATTACTTTATAATTAATAACAATAAATTTATGAATTCTCCAGGCTTGAGCGGTTAGTTGTGAAACAAAGGGATGTTTTCTCTCATAATGTCTGCCAATTTAATATCTGTCCCTGTCCTTCAATTAATCCTACTTTCTTAGTAAAATCACGTCTGCACCTTTCCCTCATTGAATTCTTCAGTTTCTCTCTGGCTGCAGTCAAAATTAGTTTCTAAGGGAGCAAATTTGACTATGACAGTTTCAATCTCTTTGGCTTGATTTAATTGCTGTGTAACATTTCAGTACCTGGTTATCAGCAGGCCAATTTTTTTATCTGCTAGGCCTAATAAGAAGAATGAGTCTAACAGATCAGTTTAATCAATGTTAATTAATGAATCAGCTCTGCTTTCTTCCTATTTGATTTATTATTATGCCATTATTCAGGTGTCTTAATGAAGTATAACCAGATGTATTAGTTACTGTTTGGATTGTTGTCTAGTTTGACTATTAAATAATTGTGAACAATTCTGTTATTTAGTACAGTTGTATTGTTTTAGCTATTGAAAATATACTTGGCTTTAGGGCCTCTACATTTTAACATGTTTTATTTATTTGAGAAGAAATTATGTATCACATATTCTAGTCATGGAAATTTGGGCCGGAAATGCAATGCTTTTACACTTATTTTGGACTACTCCTGGTAACATATTTTCCTCCTAGTAAAATCTAAACTACTGAGAGGTATAATTTAAGTATTCAGAAAATCTACCCATCCTTGTATGAAACATATTTTGATGTGATTAGCCCAGGAATAACATTTGGTTACTTTAGTAGTATATTCAAGGAGATAAACATTAATGATATGAAAATGTTAGTTTATGGTTAATGTAACTATCACATGTTTGAAATTAATTGGTCTAATTGTAGAAGAGTAAATAATCTTTGGAAATCTAAAAAATTCATGAATTTTTTTATTAGTTAAGAGAAAATAATTGGAACCATATTTCTCTTATTGGACTCATATCTATTTATTTTCTAATGTCTCTTGGTTCTCTTTGAGCCCCCAGGAAATGTTAGGCGTACTTAGTTAGTGCCCTAATATCTACTTAAGGCATGCGGTTACATCAGTGCTAATAATATTTTATTGAGATTTACAGCCAGATAACAAATCCAACTGACAGAACAAAATGACAAACTTACCATAAATTTGTTTTGTTTTATTTTATATTTATATTATTATTTTATTTTATGTTTTATTTATTTTTTGCCACACATAAAATAATAGCCTTTTGGCAAGAGGAAAAATTACTCCATTAACAAATGAATAGTAAAAACAAAAACAAAAACTAATGTATTAAAAATGTAACTCTTTGAAGCAACAATATCATTTCATTTGCAGGTTTTTAGAAAGTCATTGAGGTGTGAGTTCAGAGCCTTGCTCTACTGGTTTTCAATTGGGTTATGAAAATTAGGTAAAACGTGAATAGTTATCCAAAGATTTATGGATAACATTTTCCAAAAATATATTTGTAATGTTTTAACCAATTTATATTATCAGTAGTTATTTTTGTGCAAAAATATAAGAGAAGGTTGTCTAGGATAGCATTAAACTCTGTGAGACAGTTTGAGATAGCCTTATGTTTGGATTTATGAAGACAGTTTGCAGATTTTAAAAAAATTATTTATTTTTTATTACAGAAGCTGCAGCTTTACAAAAAAAAACACATGCAGCATATATAGATTTCCCATGTACCACACTCTAAAAATTAGTATTTTGCATTAATATGGTACTTTGTTTCAACTAATGAAACGATACTGTTATAATTATACTATTAATTATAGTGCACATTAGTTTCACTGTTTGTTTTGTAGTGTCCTATGGATTTTATTATTTTTCTTTATGAGAGACCTTGTCGGTTCACAGAATAATCATGCATAAAATACAGAATTCCCATATATCACCTTATTACTAACAGCTTGCATTGGTGTGGAGCATTTGTTACAACTGATGATTGCACATTTTTATAATTGAACTATTAATTATAGTCCATGGTTTAACTTATTATTATGCTATTATATGCCATTATGCACTTAGGGTTCACTGTTTGTGTAGTGCAGTTTCATGGATTTTTCAAAAATTTGTATTCTGTTACAAAATATACTATCTAACATTTCCCCTTTTAATCACATTCAAATAAATATTTCAGTGCTCACAATTATGTTCACAATGTTGTGGTGCCATTAGCAATACCCATTACCAAAACATTTCCATCATTTCAGATAGGAACCCTGTACATTTTAAGCCTTAGCTTTCTATCCTGTACTTCTACCTCCCCCCCCATTAAATATATTCTAAATTCTTGCTCTATGAATTTGTGTATTCTAATTATTTCAAATCAGTATGATCATACAATATTTGTCCGTTGGTGTCTGGCTTATTTTACTCAACCTGATGTCTTCAAGTTTCATCCATATATCATATATCAGAACTTCATTCCTTTTTTTGGTTGAATAGTATTCCATTGTGTGTATATAATATATTTTGTTTATCCATTCATTCGTTGATGGACGCATGGGTTGCTTCCATCTTTTGTCAGTTGTGGAAAATGCTGCTTGAACATCGGTTTGCAAACATCTGTTTAAGTCCCTGTTTTCAATTCTTTTGGGTGGATATATACCTAGTAGTGGGACTGCCAGGTCATGTGCTTATTTTATACTTAGCTTTATGAAGAATGGCCAAACTATCTCCCACAGCAGCTGCACCATTTTACATTTACCACCAGCAATAAATGAGTGTTCCTATTTCCTTACATCCTCTCTAAGACTTATTTTCTGTTTCTTTTAATAGTTGTCATTCTAATGGGTGTGAAATGGTATTCCATTGTGGTTTTGATTTGCATTTCCCTGATGGCTAATGCTGTTGAGCACCTTTTCATATGTTTTCTGACCATTTGTATATCTTCTTTGGAGAGATGGCTATTCAAGTCATTTTTAATTGGCTTGTTTGCTTTTTGATTTTAAGTTGACGGATTTCTGAATAAACTCAGGATATTAAAACTTTATCAGCTTCTGGGATTATGAAAGACTAGAAAGACATGGGGCTCTCTTCTCTCCCAGAAAAATAGCTAGATGACAGGCAGAAACAGTCTGGAAAAAAATCTTCTAAGGTTTAGGATAACAGGGGAAGGCTGGACTCCACCCAGAAGAGAGAGGGGCAAAGGAAAAGAATCACCATGACAAATCTGTGAGTTTAAAAACGACAGAAGCACCTGCCAGCATCCTCCCACACCCTATAGACACTTTTGAATTCTCAGGTCTCCGGGCCAGCAGCTACAGACAAACGGGGCCCCATGGATCCACCTCCCCAGGAAAGGGACACAGCCTAAGGCTGACTCAGCTTTTGACCCCAAATTTGGTCTGCTGTGTCTCACAAGCCCTTCCATGCTGGGTGGGGCTGCACCATTGTTTACCTTGGGAGTCGAGAAGGGACTAAAGAGATCTGGCCAACTCAATCTCCCTTTCTACTGATTGGGACTAGTTGTTGAGGACGCACAGGGGAATGGAATTATTTCCTCCCCAAGAAAAGGGCAGGGGCTGCTAGCAAAGGTTGGAGAACTGGCTCAGAGAAAGTGAATTACAAGGCTTTTAGCCTCCAGGCAGGATCCTGTCACATTGATTCTGTCCATGTTGCAGCAAACACACACCAAAGGGGGTTGCACTGAGGGGCCTGTCAAAAAGCCATCTGCTGGTGGACAAAAGAAGTGCACCTGAGGAAATTTAAAATAAGTTAAGAGAAGCTTTTTCTGGCCATTACAACCTCCTTCCCCAAGGTCCTATGAAGTGGGTCTGCAACCTATAACTGGGTCTATGGCCCAGATTTGAGCAACAAATAGGGTCAATCTTAAAGACTCAAAACCCATTGACAGAAGAACCAAAGAACAGCAGTGTCACACAGCCTTCCCCTACTAAAACCCTATGAAAGAGAAAGAAGTTGAGCATCCGAGTAATCTGACCATCCTAATCAGATGCTTAGACATCAGAAAAAATTACAAGCCATGCTAAGAAAATGGACAAAAAAACCCCCACAACATTATGCTAAGTAAAAGAAACCAGACACAAAGTACTACATATCGTATGATTCCATTTATATAAAATGCAAATATAAATCAATTAATAAAGATGATATTAGATTAGATATCCTAATATCTAATCTAATTAGTAGATTAGATATTCTAATATCTAATCTAATTAGATATTAGGTTATGTCAGGCTGAGGAAGGACTGCTAAGGGTTGTGGAGTTTTTCTTTTTGGAGTAATGAAATTGTTTAAAAATTTTTTTTGCTCATGAATGCACAACATTGTGATTATACTAAAAGCCATTGATTATACACTTTGGATAGATTTTATGGAATGTGAATATATCTCAACAAAGCTGCTTAATAAACAAATAAATAATAGCACAAGAATAGCCAGAAATAGCAGCTATGCACAGCAGGGGAATCACAGAGAGACAGAGAGGTAAAGAATTTTCTTGCTAATTTGTCTGTTTTTTGTTTATTATTAGTGAAATAATGAAAATGCTCTAATAATGATTGTGATGAATGCTCAACTATGTGATTATAACAAATGTCTCTGATTGTACACTTGGATGAATTGTATGCCTCATTAATATATATTAATAAAATTGATTTGTTTAGAGAAAAAACTTTATTAGATACGTGGTATCCAAAGGTTTTCTCCCATTGTATGAGCTGTGATTTTACTTTCATGCATAAAATATTTTAATATTTTTGTTGTTGATCATGCATTGGGTATAAAGTCTAAGAAACTATTGCCTAACACAAGATCCGAAGATACTTCCTTGTTTTCTTCTAGGAGTTTGATAGCATCTATTGGGCCATGTTTCTTTATCCATTCTGCCCATATATACCTTTTGATGGAAGAGTTTAATGTGTTTACATTTAAGGTCACTTCTGATATTCTAGGACTTTCTTCAAACATTTTACTATTTAGTCTTTGTATGTCATTTTTTTTTTGCCCTTCAAGTTTTCTGTTAAGGCCTACTTTTATAATAATTTGATTTTTTGTTTTGTACCACACTGAATGCCTTCTCTTTATCTAGGAATGTATTTTTCATCTATTTTCCTTGTGCTTACCATGAGATTAAACTTTAAAATCTTAAGTATATAACAATCATATTTGTTTTTTAATAACTTAACTCCAATAGCATACACATATACTTTTCCTATGCCCCTCATTTTTTTTTTGTATTTTGGTACCACTTATATCTTTGTACACTATGCCCATATCCATTTATCATTACATTTTATGCATTTGTATTTTAGCACCTGTGGAAGTAAGAAGTACAGTTACATACAAAACAATAAAATACAATAATACTGGCATTTATAATTACCCAAATGTTACCTCTAACCACAGGACTTTTTTTCTTTAAGCCACTTTGTTTTTTTGTTTTGTTTTGTTTATTTATTTTTATTTATTATACATCCCCCCCCTTTTTGCTTGTTCTTGCTGTGTTCTTTTTTTTTTCCCTCTGTGTTCCTCTGTGTCTGCTTGTCTCCCCCTGCTGGGGCAACCTGCCGAGTCAGCTCACTGGCGTGGCAGCCCGCCTGCTGATGGGGCCTTGCCCTTGCTCACGGGGGCTTGCCTTTGCCTGTGGGGGCTTGCCTTTGCCCGCGGGGGCTTGCCTTTGCCTGCGGCAGCGTGCCCCACACGCAGCAGCGTGCCCCGCCC
>PVKH010027333.1:0-13035 GCA_004027955.1 Chaetophractus vellerosus | reverse complement strand
CACATGAAAAAATGTTCAATATCACTAGTGATTGGGGAAATGCAAATCAAAACCACAATGAGATATCATTTCACACCTAATAGACTGGCCACTATTAAAAAGTCAGAAAACTGTAAATGTTGGAGAGCATGTGGAGTCATAGGAATGCTTATTCACTGTTGGTGGAAATGTAGAATGGTTTAGCCACTGTGGAGGATTGTTTGGAAGTTCCTAACAAAGTTAAATATAGACTTACCATGGGACCCAGCAATACCATTGCTAGGTATATACCCAAAAGAACTGAGAGCAGTGACATGAATAGATGCCAGTACACCAATGTTCATAGGACCATTGTTCATGATAGCCAAAATTAGGAAATAACCCAAGTGTCCTTCAACTGATAAATGGATAAAAAAATTGTGTAGTATATACACAATGGAATATTATGCAGTGGTAAGAAGAAATGAAGTTGTGAAACATATGACAACATGGATGAACCTGGAGGACATTCTTTTGAGTGAAGCAAGCCAGACACAAAAGGAAAAATACCATATGATTGCCCTAGTATGAATATATTACATGAAATACAAAGATATTATGTGAAATATGAATGAAGTTGAACAATGTAAGGTAATACTATACAATATTAATATCAGACAAAAAAAGACATTATACTAAGTGAAGGAGACCAGATACAGAGTACTAAATATTGTATGATTCTATTTATATAAAATGTAAATATAAATCAATTCTTAAAGATGAAAGATTAGTTGTTATGTAGGTCTGAGGAAGGAATGATAAGGGGTTTGGAGTCTTTCTTTTTGGAATAATGAAATTGTTCTAGAATTTTTAAGATGATGAATATACAACATTGTACTAAAAGCCATTGATTATACGCTTTGGATAGAATAGCCAAAAACAGCAGCTAGGTACAGTGGGGGAAACAGGGAGAGATTGAGAGGTGAGGAATTTTTTTTGTTTGTCTCTTTGTCTATTTTATTATTATTATTATTATTATTATTATTGAAATAATGAAAATGCTCTAATAATGATTGAAGTGATGAATGCATATCTATGTGATTATAGCAAAGTCCATTGATTGTACACCTTGGAGGAACTGTATGCTTTATTATTATGTATCAATAAAATTGATTTAAAAAAGAAATATACACTATTTGTATTCTGAAAAGTATAAAACATGGTGAGAAAAATCAAAGAAGATATGATATCTATGGATCAGAGCAGCAATATTATTGAGAAGTCACTTCTCTCCAAATTGATTTTTAAAGTCAACAGAAGAATCTGGAGAGGGGCAAGATTGAAGTACAGTAGAGAGTACCAAGAGTCAGCTCATTCTATAGTGTAGTAAGTAATCAGCCAGTGCTATCTAAATCACCTGTCTGGGGAGCCAAGAGACCAGAAGAACAACCTGCAACATCCTTACAAGAATGGAAGGAGGAGCCTGCCCATCTGCAGTGAAGATTCCTGAGGAGAAAACTCCACACTGCAGAGGCTGGTGCCCATCCCCCACTGGCAGGGCAAGACATCTTGGGAGCTATTCCCTGGATGGAGTTGGAAGTTCCATTTCCACAAAATGAGGAAGAGATGGTCAAGCAACAACTTCAGCTACTGATTAATAAATTCAGCTGGCTAAACTTCAATACTATGTACAGTCAAAATTCAAACACGTCCAAGTCAGAAAGAGGCCTGTAGTCTCCATTTTAACTCCACCCCTGGCATGATAGGAAGTGAGGCTCATTGAAAATTACATGATGGTAGGGACCTGCTTCTTTTCACCCAGGTCAGATTGCTGTCCTACCCTGTGCTTAAGCCCTGTGTCCAGCAAGAAGGAAGCTAGGGGTTTCTGAACCAGCCTCTATGGGAAACCACAGGTGCTTTTGTCCCACATGGACTAGATTGTTCAGCATCCATGTGGCTACATCCCCACCCCCAATAGGACAGGAATGGAGGGACATTTCCTCAGGTTCTCCCAGCAATTGCAGGGGCTTTCAGCCCACACAGACTACATTGCTGGGCACACCAGTGGCTCCATCCCCACTCCTGACAGGGCAGGAGAGGAACAAGGTACGCTCAGCCTTTCTGGGCAACTGCAGTCACTTTTGGACCACACAGTCTAGATTTTTGGGCAAACCTGTGGAGACATCCCCACTCCCAATAGGACGGGCATGTGGAGGTGATTCCAAACCATCTCTGGGCAACTGCAGGCACTTCTGGCCCAAATGGCCAAGATTATTGTGCACACTTTTGGCTCCATCATTGCCCCTGACAGAACAGGAAGAAGTGCAGACCTCCCTTGGCCTGTCCAGGCAACTTCAGTCACTTTCAGCCCACACAAGCAAGATTATCACACATTCCTGCTACTCCACCACCACCCCTGGCAGGGAAGGAGGGGGGGCAGTGCTTCATCAGTCTATCTGGACAACTGCAGTCAGTTTTAACCCACATAGCTTAGTTTACAGCACATACCTGTAGCTCCATCCCCACCCCAGGCAGTTGAGGGAGGGTCATGGAGATTCATCAGGTTCTCTGGGCACCAACAGATGATCATGGCCTGCATGGTTTGAATTAGTGCACATAACTATGGCTCCATCACTACCCTGGCAGGGGAGAAAGGTGGGAGAAGTTTTAGCAGTTCCTGGGGAAATGAGGGCAGCTTCAGCATCCATGGCTTACAGTACCAACCACATCCTTGGCTCCTACTCTGCCACCAGCAAGGGGGAAAGGCAAGAAACAGGTGAAAAAGAGCAGAAAAAAATTCAGATCAGCTAAACACAAACCATTATAAAGTTCCAAAATGTGCAGCACCAAGTATCAATGAGGGACTGTAGCAAAAAGTCAATAAAATAAAAAGCCCTAGACTAAAGAGAGAAAAAGGGCCAAAAATAAATACACATAGTAAGTCAGATGCCACAACACCAAGAAAACATTACAAGCCATATCAAGAAACAGGAGGAAATGGCTCAATCAAAGGAAAAACCAAAACCTCCAGATAACATAAAGGAGTTGAGAAAACTAATTACAGGTGTTCAAACAAATCTCCGTAATAAAGTCAATGAGATGGCTAAAGAAATTAAGGATATTAAGAAGACACTGGGTGTACGATCTAAAATGTGGACCAATGACAAGGTTTGGTACCTGTGTTTCACTATCTGTATATCAGTTATAATGGTGCTATCATCCACATACATAAAGGATTTGGTGTGGGGTGGGGAATGGGGGAGGAGGTTGAATATATGAGAGTGTCTTGTATTCTGTGTGTGACTTTGCTGTGACCTAAAACTTCTCTGAAAATTAAATGAAAAATGGTGGGACACTGGGGAGTGAGAAGGGGAAGGTGCCATGGAACAGACTGGACACCAGATATTGCACCGACAAAAGGCAAAATGGGAAAAAAATTATATTTATTTATTTATTTTTAATTTTTTCACATTTTTTGAATAACCCAATCCTTTAATATTATTTTTTAATTTAAAATTTTTTTAAGTTTTTATTTTTTAAGTTTTCATATATTTTAACTCTTACATTTAAATATCATTATTATTTCATTTTCCTATTAATTGTATTTGGCTATTGTATTGGCTTCACCTTTGAATAAGCTTTGGATCACAGAAGGGTTACAACAGGGATGGGAGAGGATCATTGGTGGGGGGTGTCAGGGTTGGGGGTACATGGGAGGAAGTTCACCTGAACATACTTAAAAGGTATATAAAATTGTTCAAATGCTCACGGGGCATGGTCACAGGGTGGAGAATTACTCAATAAATGAGAGAATACTGAATTCCCATCCTGGAGAGCTCTGCTATATTCTCCAAGGGAGTAGCAACAGCCCCTTCAAGTGCAGGGGCAGTGTCTGGCAATGGAGGATGATCCATTGATGGACCCTTGTTATTGAGGACTAGCCTTATGAGTCTTTGCTCTTAAAACTGAAACAGCTTATTGTTATGGGGTACCTAAGAGATGCCTCTTGAGAGCCTCCTTGTTGCTTAAATATGGCCTCTCTCTAAGCCAAACTCAGCATATGAATGCATTACCTTCCTCCCAGCATGGGACATGACTCCCAGGGATGAGCCTCACTGGAAATGAGGGATTACTAACAAGTGTCAATGGGCAATATGACTGGAAAAAGACTTCAAATAAGGGGAAATGGTAAAGACAAATCAGTTCATAGGGCTAAAAGACTTCAAAGTGAGTTGTGAGGTCATTCCAGAGGTAACACTTATGCACATCCTAGTAGGACTTCATAGGCTTCCAATGTGGATATCACCCCAAACAGAGGGGCTCCTGAGGCCTCTGGAGACATCCAGGTCTTATATCAGGGCAGATAGCCCAAAGTTTGGTGCCTTATCAGTGGGCCCTAGTTTGGAATCTTTGCCCTTGAGAGTGACAGAGTCTGACCAAAATATGTCTTCCCTGCACATGGTCCATCTGTCTCTTCTATTCAAACCTATATGTTATGCCAGAGTTTTACGTGTACTTCCAGAGAGTGGAGTCTATGGGCTGTCCATGTACCAGCTGGGTCCAAAAGCTCAGTGGAGCTGCAACTCCTACTCTACAACTCAATGGATTCACCAAGGACACCTAGTGGGGAGATGAGGATGGACAATGGCTATCCCTGGGAATGGAGAGGATCTGCAGCTGCAGGCAGCATAATCCCATCCATCTCATCCATGGGATATAAGCCCCCTCTCATTTGGAGGTGGAGGGGACATCACCATCCCAGACTCCTCAGGATTGGGGGAAGAGCTATGGACTAGAGTGGACTTATTGTTATTCTGTTATAGACTTACTGTGATTCATGCAATGGAAGAAATTATAAAATTATGTGGAGCCAGTGGCCACTGGACACTTTGGGGGCAGGGAGAAGGAAAAGCAGTTGTAATACAGGGTCTTTTTTGGGACTTGGGAATTATCCTGAGTGACACTGCAATGACAGGTATAGGCCACTTTATATCATCATATAACATGCAGAACTGTGTGGGAGAGAGTGTGGTCTACAATGTGAACTATGGTCCATGCTTAGTGGCAAAGCCCCAAAATGTGTATATCTATTGCAGGTAATATGCCGCACTAATGAAG
This sequence comes from Chaetophractus vellerosus, assembly GCA_004027955.1. Lineage (NCBI taxonomy): Eukaryota > Metazoa > Chordata > Mammalia > Cingulata > Chlamyphoridae > Chaetophractus > Chaetophractus vellerosus. The sequence continues at coordinate 7,959 of PVKH010027333.1, read as the reverse complement.
AATGTATATGTGGGAGGTTGTGGTAGATGTGGGAGGTGGGGCATATGGACACCCCTAAAATTTTTGTGTAACATTTATGTAGTCTATGTATTTTTAAAAATAATTAATTTTAAAAAAAAGAAGCTAGGGAAGAGCATAGAGGATTCTGTACACTATTTTTGCAACATATTTTTGTAAATAAAAAGTTAAAAATAAAGAAAAATTAAAAATAAAAAAGAAGACACTGGATGAGCACAAAGAGGAATTTGAAAGCATTCAAATAAAAAATAGCAGATCTTAATGTGAATAAAAGGTATAATAAATGAAATTAAAAATAAAAAAAATACACTGGAGATTTGAAGAGGCAGAAGAAAGGATTGGTGAGCTTGAAGACAGGGCCTCCAAAAGTAAACACACAAAATAAGAGATAAAGAAAAGAATGGAAAAAAAATTAACAGGGATCAGGGAACAAAATGAAGGCAAGAGATGTGCAAACATACATGTCATGGGTGTCCCATAAGGAGAAGAGAAGGGAAAAGGGGCAGAAAGAATATATGAGGAAACAATAGTAGAAAATTTCCCAATTTTATTGAAAGGCATAGATATCCATATCAAAGAAACACAATGTGCATCCATCCAAATAAATCCAAATAGACCCACTCCCAAACACACATTAATCAGAATGTCAAATGCCAAAGATAAAAAAATTTTGAAAGCAGCAAGAGAAAAGTGATTCACCACATTCAAGGGATGCCCAATAAGATTAAGTACTGATTTCTCCTCAGAAAACATGAAAGAAAGAAAGCAGTGGTCTGATATATTTAAAATACTGAAAGAAAAAAACTGTCAGCCAAGAATCTTATATCTGGCAAGATTGTCTTTCACTAATGAGGGCAAGTTTACAATATTCACACATAAACAGAAACTGAGAGAGGTTGTAACCAAGAAATTTAGCATTTGCTAAAGGGAGTGCTACAGCTTGAAAAGACAGGAGAGAGGGGCATAGAAATAAGTCTAGAAATGAATATTTTATGAGTAAAAGTACTAAAAATGAAAAAAGAGTGGTGAAAATAAGATACAACAGATAAAACCCAAAGGTAAAAATGATTGAAGTATGAACTGCCTTTACATTTTTTTCTATAAAAGATTTTTAACATTATTTTAAAAGAAGTTTTAGATGACAGAAAAATTACATAGAAAATATAGGGATTTCAAATATACCCCACCCCTTTCCCCTCTCACATTTTCCCCTGTTAATAACATTTACATGAGGATGGTACATTGTTACAATTGATGAACAGTTATTGAAGTGTTGCTACGACCATGGTCAGTAGTTTACATTATGGTTTACACTTTCTACTGTACAATTTTACAGGTTTTGACAAAATGTATAGTGGCCTGTGTCTGTCATTACAAAATTATGCAAAACAATAACAATGCCCTAAAATTGCCCTGTGTTCCACCTATTATTCCCTCCCTCTCACCTAAGAACCTCTGGGAACCACTATCTTTATACCAATATTAGAAGTTCTTCCATTACTATCATAATAAGTCTACTTTGGCCCATGATTGCATTCCCCCTATATGTTTATTCATTGCTCAATCTTTAGTATATTGGGATGGGTGATGCCCACCCTCCTTCAGATTGGGAGGAGACTTAGACCTTATGCATAGATGGAAGGAACTGTTTTGCTTGCAATTGTAGATATTCTTTGATTTTGGGGATGGATGTTTTCTTTCTCTTGGGTGAATCTGATGTAGTGGAGCATAGGTCTTGGCTGCAACTCTATAGAGATTCAGGGATCAAATGGCATATGAACAGACCAAAGACTTAAGAATAGACCAATGATTCAAGAACAGATGAATGATTTAAGTCTCTTGTACATATATTTAATGGATATAGGTTCAAATAAAAGGGATAGAAGAATCTTCTGTAGGGAAATTATTAATGAGCCTAACTCTGTTACAGTGGGGAAACATGGTATCATATATTCCAAGGTAAGGCACACCAATGAGGTACTGATTTCATGTAATTGTGTGATGTGCCTATAGTTTCCAGATGTCCCTAGAGCCCTCAGGAACACCCATATAAGGCTCTGTTTACTGTGGCAGTTGGTGAGATCTGCCAGAGATGTGCATAAGCATAACCTCTGGAATGACTTCCTGACACACTTAAATCTCTTAGCCAAAAAAGCTCTTTTGTGTTTAACCTCCCCCCCCCCCTTTTTGGTCAAGGTCTTTTTCCAAATTCATCAATGATTAATGCTTGGTAATTATCCCTCAGAACCAGGGAGGGTCAACCCTGAGAGTAATGTCCCACGCAGGGATGGGAGGGGAAAGTAGTGAGTTTATTTGCTGAGTTTGACTTAGAGAGAAGCTACATTTGAGTAACGAGGATGTTTTCAGGACATAATTCTTAGGCAATATGTATTATTAGGCTGAGTTTCAATTTTACAAGAATAGGGTTCATAAAAACAAGCATTAATATTGAAAGCTTGGTGTATTGTTCCATTTTAGTTTATTAGGCACTGCCTATGTACTCAAGAGATACTTGCCACTCTATTAGAAAATATAACAGGACACCCCAGGATGGAAATTTAGTATTTTGTTGGATATTGTGTGGGTCTCCATCCACTGAGATAACAACCTATGACCACATGAACACATTCATATTCCATAGAAGTCTGCCTCAGGTGCACCTATCCCCACATATCCCCCCTCCCCCCTGCACAAGTTACCCTCCACTGCAATAGTTGCCAAAAGAACACTCCACACTTGGGTTCCCTACTACAGTCCTCAACCTCCCCAGGGTTCACCTGCTCCTTCCTCCAGCCCTCTGCCAACCTCTCTGGATAACCCAACCTACTCCCCCAATCCTATCACACACACAGCAGCATCGTTGACTCAACTCACATGCTGTACAAACATCACCCCCATCCACTGCCAAATTTTCCCCATCCACCTTATCATAGATTCTATCTAGATTGCATATTGGCTCATCACTCACTACTCAATTTATCCTCTGGTAACCTATCTTCCAGACTCTCCCTCTGTAAGTCTTTTCAATATCCTTAGATAATATCAGTGAGCTCATGCAATAGTTGTCCTTTAGTCACTGGCTTACTTCTCTCAACATATGATCTTCGAGATTTACCCATGATGATGCATATGTCAATACTTCATTTCTTCTTACAGCTTAGTAATATTCCATCATGTGTATATATACCACAATTTGTTTATCCATTCATCCATTGATTGACGCTTTGAATGCTTCCGACTTTTGGCAACTGTAAGTAATGCTGAGGAACACTGGTGTGCATACGTCAATTCTCATCCCTGCTTTCATTTCTTCTGGGTATGTTTCTAGGTAGTGGGAGTGCTGGGTCATATAACAATTCTATACTTATCTTCTTCAAGAGTGGCTGCATCATTCTATATTCCCACCAGTAGTGGATGAATGTTCCTATTCATCCACATCCTTTCCAACACTTGTAGTTTTCTGTTTTGTAAATAGAAGCCAGTCTAATAGGTGCAAGATATCTCATTGTAGTTTTGATTTGCATTTCCCTAATAACTAGTGATGTTGAGCATCTTTTCATGTACTTTTTAGCAATTTGTATTTCCTCTTTGGAAAAGTATCTAGTCAAATCTCTTGCCTATTTTTAAAATGGAATGTTTGTCTTTTTATTTTTGAGATGTAAGATTTCTTTATATATCCTGGATATTAGGCCCTTATCAGATAGGTGGTTCCCAAATATTTTCTCCCATTGAGTAGGCTGCCTTTTCACTTTTTTGACAAACTCCATTGAAGCAAAAAAGATTTTAATTTTGAGGAACTCCCATTTATCTATTTTTTTCTTTCATTGCTTGTGTTTTGGGAGTTAAGTTTATTAAACCATTTCCTACTATCAGATCTCATAGATGTTTCCCTATATTATACTGCATTGTACTAAGTGAAGGAGACCAGACATAGAGTACTACATATTGTATGATTCCATTTATATAAAATATAAGTATAAATCAATTTATAAAGATGAAATTAGATTAGTGGTTATGTAGGGCTGAGGAAGGAATGCTAAGGGGTGTGGAGTCTTTCTTTTAGGAGTAATGAAATTGTTCTAAAATTTTTGAGATGATCAATGTACATTGAGATTATACTAAAATCCATTGATTATACACTTTGGAGAGATCATATGGTATGTGAATATATCTCAAAACTGCTTAATAAACAAATAAATAATTGTGCACAAATAGGCAGAAATAGCAGCTATGTACAGTAGGGGAAACAGAGAGATTGAGAACTGAGGAATTTTCTTGTTTGTCTGTTTTTTGTTTATTATTATTATTATTGAAATAATGGAAATGTTCTAATAATGATTGACGTGATGAACACACAACTATGTGGTTATATCAAATACCTTTGATTGTACACTTTGTATGAATTCTATGGTCTATTAATATATAAATAAAATTGATTTGTTAAAGAAAATGAGTGCAGAGGTGAGCATTTAGGGTAAACAAAGATTTCCCTTGTCTGTTTTTAGTCTAGTAGATGGAGAAAAATGTCAATGACTTATCTTCACAATGAATTTTATCTATGAATAACAAAAATGAATTTGGGCAGGAAATTCCTTTTTGTTAGTCTTACTTGACTTATTGAGGTGAGCCTGATAATGTAATGGAATTAGAGCAAAGGAAGGAGACAAACATCATCTTCATTTTCCTAAATCTTTGGTTAGATCCTTTATTTCCAACCAGCTTTTCATTAGCATATCAAATTCCAGCTCAGCCAATATAGTTGTGCATTTAGGCTTTTCTTACTGGTGTGACTTAAGAACAGAGATTAAATCAATCATTTATATATTCACAGAATCTCCATAGGTGATGCACAGTGAGTGGGTACATAGAAAATATTGATGAATGGATGACTAACTGTTATGGGTTGAATTGTGTGCCCCAAAAAGTTATTTTGAAGTCCTTATCCACAGTAGGGTTGTTACAGATAGTTTGGAAAGTTAAAATGAGATGCTGAGGTAGGGTGGGCCCTTAATCCAATTTGACTGGTATCCCAATAAGAAGGGGAGAGATGACACAGACAGACATGTGTATGGGTGCGAGGGAGGGTGAAACACCCTGTGAAGAGACAGAGATAAGAGGGACATGTGACAACAAAGGCAGAGACTGAGTTATGCCACAACCAAAAGGAATGCCAAGGATTGTTGGCCACAGCCAGAAGCCAGGAGAGAAGCATGGAACAGTTTCTTTCCTACTGACTTCAGAGGGAGCAGGGTCTCCTGGTACCTTGATTTTGAACTTCTAGCCTCTAACTGTGAGACAATTTATTGTTGTTTTAAACCAACCCCCCAAAAAACAAGTTTTTAATTTTGAGGAGGTCCCATTTATCTATTTTTCCTTTTGTTGCTTTGGATGTAAAGGTCAGGAAATCAATTCCTACTACCAAATCTCATAGATGCTTCCCTATGTTATCTTCTAGAAGCTTTGTGGTCTTGGCTCTTATATTTAGGTCTTTGATCCATCTTGAGTTAACTTTTGTATAGGGCATAAGATGAGGATACTCTTTCCTTTGTACATGAATACCCAGTTCTTCAATCCCTATTTGTTGAAGACAATATTCTGTCCCAGGTTAGTGGGCTTGGTGGCCTTGTTGAATATCAGTTGGCTGAATATGCATGGGTCTATATCTGAACTCAGTTTGGTTCCATTTTTCAGTAATGTTAATTCTTGTGCCAATACCATGCAGTTCTGACCACTGTAGCTCTTTAGTATGCTTTAAAGTCAGATAGCATGATTCCTCCAATTTTGTTTTTCCTTTTCAAGATGTTTTTGGGTATTTGGGGCCCCTTACCCTTTCAAATAAATTTGATAATTGACTTTTTCAGTTCAGTAAAAAAATGCTGTTAGATCTATTATTAGGATGACATTGAATATGTAAATCATTGTGGGTGGGATAGATATCTTAATGATGCTGAATTTTCCAATATATAAACAGGGCATATTCTTCAATTTACTTAGATCTTCTTTGATTTCCTTTAGTAACATTGTGAAGATGTCTATATAAAAGTCCTTTACATCCTTATTTAAATTTATTCCTAGATATTTCTTTTAGTTGCTATTGTAAGTGGACATTTTTTCTTGATTTCTTCCTCAGATTGCTTATTATTAGTGTAAAGAAATGCTATTGATTTTTGCATGTTGACCTTTTATGCTACCATTTTATTGAACTAGTTTATTACCTCTAGAGGTTTGTTGTAGATTATAGATTTTGGAGGACTTTGTAAATATAGGATCATGTCATCTGCAAATAGTGAGAGTTTAACTTCTTCCTTTCCTATTTGTGTGCTTTTTATTTCTTTTTCCTAAGTGTTCAAGAAAGTATTTCTAATACAATGTTAAATAAGAGTAGTGACAGTGGGCATTCTTGTCTTGCTCCATATTTTAGAGGAAAAACCTTTAGGCATTCACTATTGAGTAAGATGTTAGCTGTGGGTTTTCATATATGCCCTTTATCATGTTGAAGAATTTTCTTTCTAATCCTATCTTTTAAATCCAAAAAGGATGTTTTTGTTTTTATCCAAAAAGGATGTTGTTCTAGTCAGGATTCTCTCAGGAAACAGAATCAACACGAGACATCTGTTAAAAATATAAGATTTTATAAGACTCTTTCACGTGACCGTGGGGATACACAAGTCCAGGTTCCGCCAGCAGGCTGCAAGCCAGGGGATCCGATGAAAGACTGATGAAGGGTCCTTGGTGAGTTCCTGGGAGAAGTTTGCTGTCAAACGATGAGCTGGGAAATTCTCTGAATGTTGAAATCAGTTCCCTTTTATGGCAGTCAACTGAATGGATAAAAGTGTCATCCATTCTTGATCCAATCTCACTGATTGATGCAGATGTAATCAGCCATCCATGCGGTAAACTCAATTAGCCCAGTGCTTGCTGGACCTAATAGCTGGGCACAATTACCTGGCCGAGTTGACACATTAGCCTAACCATCACAGTCCACCCCTTGTCAACTTGGCAACCATACACATTACCCTAAACCATACTTAGTTTCTAAGTAAAAACAATAACGTACAAGCATACATATATATTTCCACCTAACAATGTTTAACTCCCCTGTGTACAACTGGAAACATGTTAATTCCCCACAGAATATGGTACAAGACCTAGGGCAATATTCACTCTTAAACTTGACATCCTTAAAAATTATGACACGAAATTAATACAACTTTTCATATGATAGGAGAAAAGGTTGGGGAAGAAAACAAGAAATTAATTTTGTGTACATATACACTCATACTCATAGCAAAACAGGGAAGAAGGGTTCATGACTATTACAGTCCTCATTTCTGTAACTGGTCACATGGTCAAAGTTCATATTTATCACTACCTTCTTCCACTACCCATTCCATGTTCCCATTACCCTCAGCAAGCACCTCAGCTGGCCGTGGTTCTTTGCCAAATGGGGTGCCCCAAACCTTCATTCCAGAAGATTCTGGGCCATTGTTAGTCCTATTTGAATTGGTTTGTTGCAATTTTCCATTGACTTTAATCACAGGGCATGGTAGTACTAGGAGATGCCCTAGAGGATCTCCTGCATTCCAGGCAAACTTTTCTCTACCCCCATTATGTAGATGCAGTCCTATTTCTCCTTGATAGTCAGGATCAATCACCCCAGCCAGCAAAGTAATTCCTTTCTTTGCCTGTTGATTCACAGGCAAGAAGAGCCCAAATTGGCAGGTGGCGGTCTTAACTTCCAGTTCAATGGAATCATTGAAGTGTTCCCTGGTGGCAGCACTCCTCCTTTTGGGACAAAAACCTGTAGACCATCAGAGCTTCAGGTTGCAGGGACAGGAAGCAAAAATTTTCCTAGTGGGTCACTAGGGGTAATAGTGAGTGTTGCCACTCCCATTTCCACCCCTTGATTACTGGACCCATGAATCCTGGCTATGGGAGAAG
>PVKH010027332.1:0-13029 GCA_004027955.1 Chaetophractus vellerosus | reverse complement strand
TTTTTTTTTTAAAGATTTATTTATTTTATTACATATCTCCCCTTCCCCCCCGTTGCGGCGACGTGCCGAGACTTGGTCATTGCGCAGGCGCGGCTTTCCCCGCTTGTGGGCGGCTTCTGCTTCCATCACGGCCGGCTTTTTTCAGTTCGCGGGTGGCTGGCTGAACTCTTAATTTGAACAAGTTTTGACCTTTCCTAAAGGGTCAAAAAATAACATTGTACAGAAGACACTGTTTTGAAAATTATAATATTTTAAAATCCCCAAAAAAAGACTCTCATTTCTGTTCATAGACACTAGTATATTCCGATTAGCCTATCTTATGGAAAATAACTAATAAAATTCTTAGGAGCAGCAAAAATTTGAGAAAACAGTGATGAACTAAGCCAAATTAAAAGGGACAAAAAAGGAAATATACCTTGAGTTACATTATTATTATTATTATTTTAGGTACTGGGGGTTGGGGATTGAACCCGGGACCTCATATATGGGTAACTGGTGCTCAACCACTGAGCTACATTGGCTCCATCTAGTTGGCTATTTTCATTTGTTGTTTCTTTGTTGTTTGCTTTTGAGTTTTTTTGAAGAGGCACTGGGAACTGAACCTGGGACCTCCCATGTAGGAAGCAGTCACTCAACTACTTGAGCCATATCTGCTCCCCTATTTTTACATATATACTTGAATTACAGAGATATATTTACTTCAGAAATGCAAATAATTTATTAATACATTCTGCCACATTAACAGATAAAGTTATAAAAATCTACTAAACCACATAGCTAATGCAAAATAAGGAAGCATTTTGGAAAAAGTCAAATTTAAAATAAAATATCATATTAGGAATATAAATAGATGTTCTTAATTAAATAAAAGAAAAGTGTAAAGACATAACAAAATAACCCAACTATCCCTTTGATAGCCTTCCTATCTCTTCCACATTGTACTAGAGATTTTTATTTATGAAATTAATAAATTTTAGCAGGGTTGCTAGATGCAAAAACGTCATTATCAATACATCCTTATATAACAGAGGTTGGCAATTATTACAGATTTTAATATTTTAGACTTCTCAGGCCATAAGTTCACTCTCACAACTACTCAAGTTGGCCAGTCAAGAGCAAAAGCAGCCATAGACAATAATTTACAGCCCAAACATGAAAGGTTGGCTGTATTCCAGTAAAATTTCATTTACAAAAACAGTCTGGGAAGGTTTGTCTAAAAACCCTGCAATATCCAACAAATGGATAAAATTTCAGTTAAACTAGAAATGAAGTATTATATCTATAGAAATATTTTAAAAGATGTAATGAATTTTTTGGGGAAAATATAAAGCTTTATTGAGGTACATTTACAAAGGTAAACAAATGGAGAAATGTGGCATAGATGAAAAGACATGATCTGTCCATTCACCACAAAATGATTTATTAATTTTGTACAAATTTAGGTTTGTTTATGCACTTGGTGGAATTTGACAAGCTGGTTATATAATGTATATATATATATATTTAAAAGATTAACCATAGATATAAGCTCCCTTATAATATAACCATATTGTAGAATGCTTTTTGTCTACCAGAAAATAAGAATTATTTTTAACCATTGTGATAAAAGTGCTCATGTAAAGTAGAAACAACTAAACAAAATTGAACACCAAAAATGCCTAGGTATTTACTTACATATGGCTTCCTCATATTAATTGTATAGAGGTACATGAAGGAAGAGTTCGGAAAAAAATGTGCATCTAAATACTGCCTGCCAGAAAAACACATCATACACTACACAACCATCATACACTACACAAAATCCACTCCAGATGCATTAAGGAACTAAATAAGTCCAAACTATAACGTTTACAAAAAGTAAGATAGGCCTCAGAGTAGGAAGCATTACTTAAGTAAAAAAAAAAACACAACACATTAAATGTAAAGAAAATTATTGATAAATTTGAGCACATTAAATTAATGATATGATAAAGAGGAGCATACTAAGATACAGAGTAGCAGGAAATATTTGTAACACGTATAACTGAAAAAAGAATTGGTATCTATAATACAGTTCTCCTTGTCAGTATGAAAAAACAAATGACAGCCTTATGAAAAATGGGCAAAATGCTTGAACAGGCACTTTATGAAAGTAGAAATACAAAGGATGAATAAGCATATGTGACCTCATTAAACAGACTCCTCAGGATTGAGGAAGAGCTATGGACTAGAGTGGACTTACTGGTATCCTGTTATAGACTTATTGTGATTCACGCAATGGAAGAAATTACAAAATTATGTTGAGCCGGTGGACACTGGATGCTTTGGGGGCAGGGAGAGGGAAAAGCAGTTGTAATACGGGGCTTTTTTGGGACTTGGGAATTATCCTGAGTGACATTGCAATGACAGATACAGGCCATTTTATATCATCATATAACATGCAGAACTGTGTGGAGAGAGTGTGGTCTACAATGTGAACTGTGGTCCATGCTTAGTGGCAAAGCCCCAAAATGTGTATATCTATTGCAGGTGATGTGTCACACTGATGAAGGATGTGTATGTGGGAGGTTGTGGGAGGTATGGGAGGTGGGGCATATGGGTACCCCTAAAATTATTGTGTAACATTTAGGTAATCGATGTATCTTTTAAAAAAATTAATTAAAAAAAATTTAAAAACACAATTATGTACTAATATCAAAAAGTTTTAATAGTGTACCATTAAACTATATATTTTTTTGCTGAATTGATGGGTTTTACATAATTTTTTATATGTCATATGCCACAAAAGGTGGATAGAATATGAGGCAGTTGACCCAAGAGCTTTGCCATCACTACCCATTGCCTGTAACACCAAAAAACTAAGGAAAATGAACAAGTAATTTTTTTTCTTGAAGTGAAATTCACATAAAAATTTAAGCATTTTAAAGTATATAATTCAGTGGCACTTAACACTGGAGTGTGGTGCTATGGCAGTTTGATGTTTATGAACTCCAAAAATAGATATTGGATTATGCTTGTAAACTGGTCAGTCCCTCTGGGCATATTAGATTATATTGGATTCAGGTGTTTCACTTTTACTTGATTAAATAATGATTAAGGCTTTGATTGGGCCACATCAGTAGGTCATTACATCCCTGCCCCCTTGGTGGGTGGGTCTCATAGAGAAACTGCAGGGCAGAGAAAGGAGGTTGGAGTTTTGAGCTGGAGCCTGGGAAGTAAGCACACTGAGGAGTAGAGCAACTGAGCCCCAAGAGAATTGAGCCCCAGGAAGAGAGGAACGCAGGAAGCCTGAACTCTTGGCAGATAGATGTCAGCAGCCATCTTGCAAAAGACTTTGGTGAGGGAAGTAACATGCTTTATGGCCTGGTAACTATAAGTTTCTACCCGAAATAAATACCCTTTATAAAAGATTTCTGGTATTTTCTATTGGCACCCCTTTGACTGACTAGTACAGGTTTAGGTTTGTTTGTGCACTTCGTGGAACTTGACAAGCTGATTACAGAAATATAGCTATTTGCCTCTCTAGCCCATATTTCTGATTTGGGGGTCCTTTCCCCTGGTATGAGCACCAAAAATACACATAATGTGGCACTGTCTAAACTGAGGTAACTTGAGGTAAATTACACATCTCTCAAAAAGTAAAATTACAGATTTGAAGCATATTGCAGATTTATAGCCATATAATATATAACTGGCATTAGGGATATATAACATTCTATTGAAATTATAGTTTGTTTGACTAAATCTGTTAATTTTATAAAGACTTGAAAAATATCTCGAGTTAACCCAGACTGATTCTACAAAGTACACACCGTACAATTTGTGAAAGTTAAATTCACAAATTAAGGAAAATTATAATCTATAAATGGCTAATTTTAGTTAACATAAGAAATTATCAATTTCAGTTATTTTGAGAATACATTACAAAAATATGAATTATTTTTATGAGATAATTTATATTGTTATAATTTTTAATTTCATTCAGTAATAGTGAAATTACATACCCAGAGATAATGATCTTGTCCCAGTATCAGTAACAAGTTATGAATCAGTCAGATTCTTCAGAGAGATGAAATTAAGATAGATAGATAGAAAGATAGAAAGATAGAAAGAGATAGAGAAGAGATAGAGATCGATGATAGATAGATAGGTAGGTAGATAGATAGATAGATAGATAGATAGATAGATAGATAGGTGATAGATAAATTTATGTGACCATTGTGGCTTACAATGCCAACCACCATAGGGCCAGCTGCAGACTGGAAACTTGTAAAGGTGATGTTGAGGTTCTGAGTCCAAATTCCTAGGGGAAGCTGGCAGCCTGGAAATTTTGCAAGAGTGGATGTTGATTTCTTGAGGCAGAAATTCTTCTGACATTTCAAATCCTTAGTTCTTTCTGTGAAGACCTACAACAGGGTAGATGAGGCCCGCCCACATGAGGTAGAGGAACCCTCTTTATTTAAGGGCAGCTGATCCTAGATGCGAATCCATCCACGAAATACCCCCAAGGTAACTACTGGGCGGTGCCTGTCCAAACAACTGGGCACCATAGCCGGGCAACGTTGACATACAAAATTAACCATCACAGGCCAGTCTGTTCTTGACAAAATTTACTTCAACCTCAGGGAGGAATCTACTCTTCTTTTCATGTTATTTTCCTTTGCAGTCAGCACATGCCTTCCACAGCAAGGAGAATAATGGGACTGGAGGATCCAGCCTCCAGTTTTTAAGTGAAATAGTCACTATAAAAATCTGTAGCTTGAGTTTTGATCATAAAATTTCTGAGTGTAGGTATGTTGATCAGACACCAAAATAAGACAACCCCTTCCTTCATCATACTCGAATAGCTGGTTTTTGCTTCTGTTGGGAATCAGTGTATGACCTTCAAAGACACAACTTCAGTATTACCCCTTGCTGCGGAAATGTTGAATATTTTTCCCAGTGATGAGTGGAATGTTAAGTGAACTTGAATTTCTTTTCCTATTTCTGTAGTTGAAAAAAATTGCTTTCCTTTTCCCACATAATAGTTTTGGCAAAATAATTTTTAAAAAAGGCTATTAGCAAAATAGTGAATTTTGAAATTAATTAGCAATTACTCTGTACTCTCTACTGCTATCCCTGAAGGGTTGCAGTAATGAGCATTCAGATTATACACAGTAGGGACTCCTTGTACGATTATTCCTCAGTGCTATACAAATATATATAGCCCTTGAGCACTTGAAATATACTAAGGAGTCTGTTACACCCACAGACCTAACTGGGCCAGAATATAGAAGGACACAATAACTTTAACTCTGCAAAGTGTGCCACACTATGCCTGTACATCATAATATTTTTTCAACTAATATTTCCAAGTGTCTGTTCTTGAAACTGGCAAAATATAAAAGGCATATTGTTATCAAATAATCCCATTTAAAGAACACATCATTTGGTTTAATGACCCAGCTTAAATTAATTACAAAGATCGTGTTTAGAAAACTGTTGATTTATCAAAACAAAGCCAAGTTACAGATAATAACACACATAATTTTGTATAGCTCGTCTGTTTTGCTTCATTTCTATAATCTCACCAGGTGTTGGCTACATTTCAAATTTAGTCAAAACATTTGCTCCAAGTAGGATTTTAAAAATTAACCTACTTTGGTTTATTCACAGCCTGATTAAACAGATAATTAAAAGTTACAGACACAATGCTCTGCTAAATTACTGTAGCTTGAATGAACTTGGGAAGTAGATTATCAGTTGTACATAAACTTGCAGAAACTGAAACAAGCTCTGTGAGGAACAAATACCACGGTTTAATATTTTCCTGTTTTCTACATATTTTTCTAAACACTGTTCCTTTTAGTTAATTTGAACAAGAGTGGGAGGCTTAGAAATTTGTGAAATCTATACCCAAAGCTGAAGAGTGCTTTTGCCTCAACTTTCTTCAGCAATTCTGTTGTTCAATGCAGTGTTTCAGGATGGAATTCATCATTAAGGAATTTCTGTTTCATTTAAAATTCTTTTGTGATGTGAAAAGGTGTAAATGTGCTGTGAGACAAATGGTGAAATTAAGTCATAAATATTTTCCTGTAAGTGTTGCTAGAGTTAGATGGTCTATTGTCCCAGAAAGGTCATTATGGATAAACTTCTGCCATGCAAATGTGATGTGTGGTCAAATCTCTATTGTGAATTTTTTTCTATTTCAGTTTTATCTGAATTTCAAACTATCTTGAATTATCAGCAAAAATGCAGATTATAATACTTGAAAAGTTATGAGTGCTAAATGATATAATGTCTGTGAAATTCCCTAGCACAGCTCCAAGAGCAAGCTCTGCTAGGTTTGTTTCTTTTGTGCACTTGCACCTGGAAAGTTAACACAGGATGGGAAAAAACAAAACAAAACAAAACAAAACAAACCTTTGGACTTAATCTCTTCCATGTGCTACTGTAAATTTGGACATTAAATACATTCTCTGATCCTGATCTTCAGATTATTCTTCAAAACTAAAAAAATAAGGTCTCTATAGGTAACCAAGAGGACAAAATGAAGTAATGTGTATGCAGCTTCCAGAAATATGCCTGGAATGTTATATTCAATCAACAATTGTTAATTACTTTAAAATTAAAATAATTTTGCATATCTGTTTTTATTATATACTTGCCCAAGAATCTATATTATTCTACTCTTAAATTCCTGGAGAATGAAATAGTATTGCTGAATATTTAAAAAATATATGGTTAGGGAGGATATTTTTAAGTATGAAAGCAATAAATAAAAATATAAAAATAACCTACATAAAAAGTTCATATTTCTGAACATATAAACATATATCAAAAGGCAATAAGTAAAACCAAAAATATTTATAAATGGACCTTAAAAGGTGACTTCTTAATATTACTGTAGGTAAGCCTTTCAAACTTGAGGTTAGCAAAAATTGTGATAATACTGTAACTGCTAGCCACAGGGCAGGGAAAATAAATTTTAACGGTAAATTCCTTTAACCCATTATGGGAAAAGCCTTGCTTAGTTATTTCTGAGAGTTTTTGAATGTCTGTTAGTGGATGAGGAACCCGTCTGGAGAGCATAAACTTTTATAAAGGCAGACTGTGCCTGGAAACTTTCTGCTTGTGCCTGTGATGCTGGCAATAAACTTCCCCGGATTCTGAAGACATGTATAACTACAACTTCCTGTATATTATCTCAGTTACCCCGAAGGAGCCAAAATGACTGAGGCAACATCCCGGTATCGATAACATTTAAGAATTTGGTAGAGCATGTAATGAACAGACGATGGCCACTTAACTCACTTTGATTAAATAATTACATGTAGGAATTTGTGTGACTTTAAGAATAGAACTGAGATATAAGCTACTGTATTCAGGCTTCTATTAAATGCAGCCAAAAGTAATATAGAAGATTGCAAATGCTGTAGAATAGAAACGAAGAGGTTATGCACTAGGTTTTTGGAATGAGTTAGTTAACTGTAATTGAACAAGCCTTATTTCTGAGTAACTAAACAAACAAAATTCAAGGAAACACATTTGGTTACATAAAAATAGCAATAAGAAGGTGTAGAACATCATGTACAACAATGGGAATAGCCTGAATTTAAAGAGCCAACTCTTTAGGGATTAAACTAAGTACTTGACTTAAACATCATCCTTAATCCTCACCACAATGGGGAAGTCACACTAAGTAAACAGTGACAGATAATATGTATATTAGGAGTCCATACATACAGAAATATAAGCCCACACACATATATATAAATACACCAACAAAATGTTATCAGTGGTCATTTTGAATAACGGGACAGTAAATGACTTTTTTTTTTAAAGTTTTATTTTTTATTTACTATATATCCCCCCCTTTCTGCTTGTTCTCGCTGTGTTCATCTTCTGCGTTCTTCTGTGTCCGCTTGTCTCCCCTCACTGCGGTGACCTGCCGAGTCACCTCACTGCGCAGCGGCCTTCCCTGCCTGCGGCGGCTTGCCTTCTCAAGGCGGTCTGCCTGCTCGAGGAGGCCCCGGGAACTGAACCCGGGGCCTCCCATGTAGTAAACCAGCACCCTACCAATTGGGCTACAGCCAGCCCCAGTAAATGACTTTTTAAATACTTCATGAACATCTGAAACCATATCATTTTTATTCAAATTGAAATTTTTAATATTTCATAATTGATTATTGTTACAAATTACATTGATAGTGACAATAAAAATAACAATCACAGCAAAAATCATGGTGCCCTAACACATGAGTATGTGTATATATCAGTTCAATTCTTAAAGTCAGACAAATTCATATAAAAAAATCAGCTCTTCCAGAAATCACACAGAATAGACTTTCATTTACATTTATTTATCTATAATTAGGTCATATGGCAGCCATTGTTACAAGTAATTATTTGGGAGTTATTTTCAAATGGATACTTTTCTAGCCCCAAACAAAATGGGGTCTGTTGGGAAAAATATAGCGATTGTGAACAGTGGAGAGACTATGATCAGATAGAATTAGTTTTGAATTATGTTACTCCCCCACACAAACAGAGACCTATAAGAAGATTTTATAGTCACTTTCAACCAATTTTCTCATCTATTAAATGATGAAATTATATCTATCTCTCTGCGTGGTTATGAGAAGCTAATAAGACAGTGTCAATCATCTTGTGAAACAGTTGATTCAGAATAAATGTTCCCATTATTGTTCTGATTTATATGAAGAGTTAGACTTGTGAAGATATAGCTTATATATATATTAAGTGTCATTAGAAGGTTTTTTGGCAATATATAAGGTTTAAATGAATAAAATAAAGATGTATTATAAAATAAGTGAATGTTGTTAAAAGCATATGACTGATAGGGAAAAACGTTTTTCTTATTACTTTTCTAGAGAACATAAGTAAGAACTAGTTGTAAATATATTGAGCCCTTACTATGTCCAGTATAGCCACAAGAATATAAAATACTGACATGTCACCCAATTGTATTTTCATAAATCTTATTTTAAAAAAACAATTTTTGACATATAAGAAAGATAGAAGTTTAAAATCAATATTATATTACTCTATATTATTATTCCAATATGAGGGAAGAGTTGTTTATTATTTGAAGGCATTTACATATGGCATGTACATCAATCAGTATAAGTTAAAAATTTATGGTGCTTATCAGTTTCTCAGTGAAAAGTTAAATTATAACTTGGTGTATTAGAGTTCTTGAAAGAAACAGAACCAATGGGATATATGTAAATATTAAGAGATTCATTATTGGAATTGGCTCATAGGACTGCAAGGATTGGCAAGCCTGGATTCCACAGGGCAGGCTGTAAGTTGGGAACTCTGATGAAGGTTTTGATGAATTCCCCAGTAGTAGCTGGGTGGCTGAAGTAGAAAGAGAAATTCTTCTTTCAGACTGCTGGAATTATCAGTTCCCGCTTTAAGGCCTTCAACTGATTAGATGACACTCCTCTCATACTCCAGGCAATGTCCTACGTTGATTTTAGATGTAATCAGCCACAGATTCAATAAACTGACTAATAATTTAAATATTAGTACCTTTACAGTAACAATCAGGCCAGTACTTGCTTTACCAAACAACTGGACATCATAACCAAGACAAGTTAACACATGAACTTAACCATAACACGTGGATTCAGAATAAAGAAAGGAATATGCATCTTTTTTTCTCAGACAATTCCATCATTTTTTTTTCAATTACAAAATCTTAGGTCACATATTTCATAGGATTTAAGCTTTCTTTCAGGAGTTTCTCTTGCAAAAACTAATATGCCTCCTTTCCAATTATTTTTGTACCCATTTCGTGAGGAATGCCCTTATTGGACTTTCATTATAAGTCCATCCTGTCCTCAGAAATTTGCTGATTCTCTCTGTGCAATCAGAATAGAAGTCAATCTGCTGTCCTCACCAAGTTTTGTTTTGTTTTTTAAAATAGATTTTCATCTATAAAGATTGCAAGGAGGATAGAAAAGTACACCATCAAAATTAAGCCTTATTTATGCTGAGATTTTTCTCTATTGTGATATTTGGCCAAGAAGAAGCCAAGCACATTCAGAGCATCGTGTTATCAGCACTATAACATGTAGATTATAGTTCAGAATCTGTTATTGTATGAAATTGTAAAAGTCATTTGAATTCTCTAGACATTGCTTTTCACATATAGAAAATGTGAGAAGTTTAGATAATATCTATGCCCTTTTCCTCTTAGTATTTCTGTTTCATTAAATTCTATATTAAACTAATTCTAGATTAATCCTAGAAGCATAAAATTCATATTTAGGAGGCTGTGTAATAAGTCATTCTCAAAGTCATGGAATCAGACAATATCTGAATTGAAGGTAAACTTAAAGATTAGTTCCTCTATCCCTACTCTTCAGGGCAGATACCTCACATTAATGTCCTTTCCAGGGCTTCATTTTCTATCGGTTGGATATACCCTGCAGTAACAAGATTTTCAAACCAAAATGGAACCCTTACACCTGGCATATGCATTCCTATCTCCTGCCTATATGTAGTTAAAAATGTCTAAAGACCCTAAAGAATGTGTCCCTAGAACTGTGAAATTAGGTCTGCAATCACCATGCTGAGTATATAAAGGTTCACAAGATGGTCCATTTTAGGCGACCAATGCATCTTCACTGGAAGGTGGATTTGAAAAGTCGTGCCTCTCCCCATCCAAAGAGCTTATGTCTTAATCCCCAGAAATGTTAATATGAAGATATGTCTGTTTGGTGATTAGGCTATGTTATATTGCCCAGTTAACTTTAAGTGGCCAACTGGGCCTGGCCTAATCCCATGAGCCATCAGGACTGAGCTTTCTCAGTCTAGTGGCAGATGAGGAATGCGAGGGATTCAAAATGTGAGATGGAATACAGGGAGACTTCTCAGAGCAGAGCACAACCCCATGTTTACAGCCAGCAATGAAAAGGACACCTCAGTTTAAAAACTGGAAGGGTCTGACCTCTCTCAATAGTCTAAATGATCTTGGAAGCGATTTCTCCAAATGAGAATTCACCCAGCTCTGTGATTCCCTAAGCAGAGAACCAAGTCACACCATGCCAGATTGCTGACCTACAAACTATGAGTGGATATTTTTATTTTATTTATTTTTTTGTCCTTTTTTAATTAAGTTTTTTATTGTAAAGAAATGAAGCCATGAAACATATGACACCATGGATGAACCTGGAGGACATTATGTTGAGGGAAGCAAGCCAGAAACAAAAGGACAAATACTGTATGATTGCCCTATGATGAACTAAATATATCATGTGAAATATAAATATATTATATGAAATATGAATATGGGTAGAATTGCATATATAAGACCATTTTCCTTTGAAGCTGAACAAATCTAAGTTAGTACTACTAAATGTTAATATCAGACAAAAAAAACAAAAACATTATACTAAGTGAAGGAGACCAGACATAACATACTACATATTGTATAATATGATTCCATTTGTATAATATGTAAATATAAATCGATTTATAAGGATGAAAGGAGATTAATGGTTAGGTAGGTCTAAGGAAGGAATGCTAAGGAGTGTGGAGTATTTCTTTTTGGAGTAATGAAATTGTTATAAAATTTTTGAGATGATGAATGCACAACATTGTGGTTATACAAAAAAGCCATTGATTATACACTTTGGATTGAATAGACAGAAAGAGCAGCTATGTACAGTGGGGGAAGCATAGAGAGATTGTGCGGTGAGGAAATTTCTTGTTTGTTTGTTTTTTGTTTATTATTATTAAAATTATGAAAATGCTATAATAATGATTGAAGTGATGAATGCACAACTATGTGATTATACCAAATACCATTGATTGTACACTTTGGATGAATTATATGCTTTATTAATATGTATCAATAAAATTGATTTGTTTAAAACAAGTAGCTTTAGATTACATAAATGTTACATAAAAAATATAAGGGACTCCCATATGCCCCACTCCCTCCCCCTCCCATACCTTCCCACATCAACAACATACTTCATAAGTATGGTACATTTGTCACAATTGATGAACACACATTGAAGCATTGCCTACTAACCATGGATTACAGTTTACATTATAGCTCACACTCTGTCCTGCACGATTTTGTAGGTTATGACAAAATACACAATAGCCTGTATTTGTCAGTACAGTGTCATGCAGGACAACTCCAATGTCCCAAAAAAGCCCCCATATTACACCTATTCTTCCCTGTCCCATCCCTCAGAAACTCTGATGGCCACTACCTCTATATCAATGATACAGGTTCTTCCATTGCTAGAATAAGAATAAGCCTATAGTAAAATAATAATAAATCTACTCTAGTCCTTTGTTCATTCCCCAATTTTGAGGATTTTGGGATGGTGATACCTACTCTGCCTCTAATTCAGAGGGAGCTTAGATCCCATGGGGCAGATGGATGGAAATATCTTGCTTGCAGCTGCAGACACTCTGTTCCTTGGGATGGGCGTTGTACATCATCATATCCTTGCTAATTGTCCTGGGTGTGTCTAATAAACTGGAGAGTAGGTGTTGCAACTCTGCTGAAATTCAGGGCTCAACTGGCACATGGATGGATAAAATATTTAAGTCCCTGGGACATATATTTATCAAGCATTGTGCTAATTATAAGTTCAAATAAAAGGCAGAAGAGCCATGTGTAGAGAACCTATAAATGAGTCTAACTCTGTTACACTGGGGAGCATAAATTCCAAAGTAGCACTGACAGGGTGCTAAATTCCTGAGCTGTCTGCCCTGCTTATAGTTTCTGGATGTCTCTGGAGCACTCAGGAGCCCAGATACTTGAGGCACTTTTTTCTGTGGCAGTCAGTGAGATCCTGCTAAGGCTTGCATAAGCGTAACCTCTGGAATGACCTCCCAACTCACTTTGAAATCTCTTAGCCATAAAATCTCATTTGTCTTTACCCTCGTCCCCTTTTGGTCAAGGTCTTTTTCCAGATACATTGCTAGGTGGCACTTGGTAATAGTGCCTTGGTGCCAGGGAGGCTTTTTCCTGGGAATAACGTCCCACATGGTGGGGAAGGTAATAAGTTTATATGC
>PVKH010027331.1:0-13032 GCA_004027955.1 Chaetophractus vellerosus | reverse complement strand
GCAGAGTGTGTTATGTTACTTTAAAATTGACTGTGACAATTAATGATGGATTTTTTAATTCCTAGAATAAACACTAAAAATTGCAAAAGACATAACCAAAAGTCAAGAAAGGGGATGAAATGTAATTCTAAAATAAATACTTGGTTCAAAAAAAAATATCAGGAAAGTAAGACTAAAGTAACAAAGATTAGATGGGACAAGTAAACCACAAATAGGAAGCATATCAATAGTTTCTGTAATGTAAGGACTGTATTAAATACTCCAGTTAAAAGAAACCATCAGAGTGAATAAAATGCTATGTGTTATTTGTAAGGGATACACTTTATATATATATATATATATCTTCAAGTAATAAATAGGTTGAAAGTAGATGGATGGAACAAGTTATACCAAGCAAACACTATGTATGGAAAAACATATACAGGTAAAATAGTATCAGGCATTATAGAGTCTAAGACAAGTAGCATTGAGAGAGATAAAGAGTTATATTGTATAATGTTAAAAGAATCAATTCCTAAAGAAAAGGTTACTATCATAAATGGTGCTCCACCTAATTACAGAGCTTCTGAAACTGTGAAGTAAAAATGACAGACTATTAGAAAAACAGAAAAATAAAGCAAAGCAAAATATTATATCTATTGGATTATTATAATTCCTATATCTCAATACTTATGCCTACTTTAAAATTGAGCTTTTAATGGAAAACATTTTCACAAAAATACTCCAGGCTTCAATGGTGAATTTTATCAAACATTCAATAACTATTTAGAAAAGGAGAAAATGCTTCTCAACTTATATTATGAGTCCAGGATTACCTTGTTTCCAAAATCAGACAGCGATATTGGAAATTATCTATCTATCTATCTATCTATCTATCTATCTATCTATCTACCTATCTATCCCTATCCCTTGAAGATAGATAATAAATTTACTTACAAATATTAGGCAATCTAGTCCATAGTACATCACCAACAAAGAAGATTACCTCAGGAGTGCACATTTCTTTAACATTTGATTATCAATTAATTCCATTTAATTGATTTACAGAATAAATGATAAAAACCATATGCTTATCTCAATAGATTAAGAAACAACATTTGACTTGTAAAAAAACTCCAATTGAATGAAAATTAGGGCAAAAAAAGTCGTTGAATAGTTCTCATCCAAAATTAGGGATTTCTATTCAATGAAGAATATCCCAAACACAGAAAACAGACAGGGAGAAGATGACTGCAATGTCTAAGATTAAGGGAAATTGCTATTCAGAATGGACATGAATTCTTAAGAATCAACAAGGAAGGACTAAAAAATCCAGATGAACACAGACATATATTTCACTGAAACACAAGTTGTGTATTTATATGAAGACCCTCAAACTCACTAGTATTCTTAAATTCCAGGAAAGTAATAAAATTTTAATATGCATAAAAATGGCAAAAAAAAAAAACCTGAGAATTTGTTCTGCCAAAGTTAGTGAATATAAGGTAAGCCAGGAAGTCTTATGCACTGCTGATACAAGTATAATCAGGTGGCACATTTACAAGAAGCATTTTGGAAGTACTTAGTGAAATTAAATATGTATATGTCCCCATCAGCCTGCAATCTCACTCCTGGCCTTGGCATACATTTGCCTTAGTTTCCTGGGGTTGCTATAACAAATACCACAGACTGCATTGAGGGTTAAATCAAGTCTCCCACAAAAGGACTGTTCAGTTCCCAACCCTGGTCCTAGTGGTGGAATCCATTTATAATAAGACTTTTGAAGATACTATAAGTTATGGTGTGCCTAAACTGAATGAGGGTGAGCCTTATTCCTTAATGTCTGAAGTCCTTATAAGCAAAGGTAACTGGACATGGAAGAGAGAAGCCACTGGAGAAGAGAGAAAGAAGAGGTCAAAGGAATCTGGAGGAGAAAGAAGACTTCACCATGTGCATTGCTAAGTGAAAGAAAAGCCAAGCACCAAGGATAGCTTGCACTCAGCCCCAGAATGCCACAGTCTTTGGAGAGAAAGTATCATCTTGATGATACCTCAATTTTGAACTTATTTTAGCCTCGAAACCGTGAACCAGTAAATCCCTGCTGAGTAAGCCAACTCATTATATGGCATTTGTTTTAGCAACTGGAAAACAAAAACAGACTTATTGGCTTAAACAATAGGAATTTGTTGCCTCACAGTTTTGGAGGCTAGAAATCCAACATCAATGTTTTGTAGGGTCATGCTTCCGCTGAAGTCTTTAGGCTTCTGGCAATGGTTCATCTACAATTCATAACTCAATATCTGCCTCTATAACAAGGCTATCTCTCTCCCCTTTGCTCTCATTTTTCTTCTATAGCTCCAACTGCCTGTCCAAATTGCCTCTACTTATAAGGAGTCCAGCAATATTGTATTAGGACCCACCATAATTCAGTTTGGCCTTAACTTAACTAATAACATCTTCCAAAATCCCTTTTACAAATGGGTTCACATTCACAGGATGGAGGTAAGACTTGAACATGTCTTTATGGGGACATGATTCAATCCATCATAATATTTTAAAGAAATTATTATGGATAATCATAAAGGAAATGCATGAATATGTTTATTTATCTATTGATCGATATCATGGATTCAAGCAAAACTAATCTGTAAATCAGTGAAGATATTGATATGTAAAATTTATTAATTGAAAACTTCGGGCTAAATATTATGTATCAGGAACAACAAAATTTAA
This sequence comes from Chaetophractus vellerosus, assembly GCA_004027955.1. Lineage (NCBI taxonomy): Eukaryota > Metazoa > Chordata > Mammalia > Cingulata > Chlamyphoridae > Chaetophractus > Chaetophractus vellerosus. The sequence continues at coordinate 10,320 of PVKH010027331.1, read as the reverse complement.
TTATGTATGGCAACATAAAACTTAAAAAAATGTTGATTGAAAAAAAGCAACAAAAATGCTACAGATAATTTGTATTACGGGACGTATGTAAAAGAACATCTCACATATTTCAAAATTATAATGCACATTTAAAGATAAGAATCATTAAAATCAAAACAAAGCAAAACTACAAGCAAGAAACAGCCCATGTGTGAACAAATAACTGTTATAAACTGGGTTGATTAATGGAACTGTGCACCTAATTTGTATGAAAAAGGAAAAATAAAAACCTAGATAGTTTGATTTGTAAATCTACATTTCTAAGTGCATGTAAACTGCAACTTATGGAAATAAACTGAAATGAAAGAATGAGTAGAAATAATATGAATGCTTCCATTTCCTCTATTTCATGGAAGTTCTCCTTCTCTGCAAGAATGTCTTTACCATTACATGTGACCTTTGACACATGAAAGTCTGAAATAACCATTGTATTAAGGAGTCAGTGACAATCTCTATTTGCAAGACAAATGCTTATCAAATATAAATCATCTATAAGTATTCCCTGTATAAGTGTTATTATATATAAAACTAACCTCGAAGCACTAATATTGTCTTTCCTATCATCCAAAAAAGATTTTCTTCTACTCTACCTGAGTGCACTGGATCCTTTTTAAGTACTCTCATTAACAGATTCTTATAACATGGTAGAATGAAGATGGAGATGTAAAATATTTTAAATTCTTCATCGGTGATAGACAAAAGGATGAAAACACACTATTATTTTTTTCCTTACTAAGATCCAGATTGTGGCTAATATTCATAGCAAGGAAGAAAGTATAAAAATACACAAATGTTTATATTTATTTCTATCATTCATACTCATTTAGTAGGGTAAGTATAACATTATACATATAATGCGTATATAAAAATATATCTACATATATAATTACATATGTAACAGCATAAAATAAAGTAGAGATTCACAACACTTGAGCATGTCTAAGTTCTCCATATCACTAGCTTGTGACATTTTCCATATTGATGAACTGCTGTTTTGCCATGAATTTTGATCATGAATAATGATGATGTCTAATGCCTTCATTTAAAGAGTGGGGGAAAACAGAGTTCTATGGACATTATTTGAGCTTCTGGATTCAGATACGTCTGAAGCAGGAATAAATCCATGAGCTTTTCAATTGCATAAGTGAATAAAATTCCTTTTCCTTTCAATGAGATTTTTGGTTGTGAATTACAACTGAGATTCCAGAGTAATGCACAAAATTTTCATACATAGTGCTCTTTGTAGTTATCCTTTGGCTGCTGAGCACCCTTTGTCATCTCTAGCCTCTGAATGCTAGCTCTCCCACGGGTTGCATCTGTTGTTTTATCGTACACTATCAGCCCCACTCAAGCTATCTTGATGAGCACCTTTGCATTACACCATTTCCTAATATGTGCTCTGCAACCTCAGACTACTGCTTAGCTCCTTCCTGCCATGGTACAATGTCAGTCATTTCTTTTACTCCAGAATATCTCTTGATGAAGTTCTTTCAAGACAGTTCAGCCCCATATACATCGTTTGGTGTCCCAATATACATCCTAGTTCTGTATATGGGAATCTGCAGTTTGAAAACTGCTAACTTCTCTTTTCCCGTCACGTCATTGAAAACGGCTCCCGTTTTTCACTCTTTTCTAAGTAAGAAGTAGACATTCATTTCTGTGTACCACAAACTCCAGGGAGACTGAAGACATGCTCCCCTATAACTCTCTTGTGTTCTATATATGTCTGAGCACTGAGAAGAGGGCATGAGTGTTTGTTCCTGGGAGCATAAGACAAGTATGTTACCTTGCAAGTGCCCCTCCTTCTCTCCAAATGTGTTCACTTTGAGCCTTCCTCATTTGATTCTGTGCTAGTGGGGATGCATCACCTCAACTGCAAAAAAAGGGGTGGAGACATGTCTTAGAACTCCTAGGAATTATCATCAAAGAGTCTTTCATTATTTAGGAATGTCTAGCTTTCTGCCTAGACATGAAGATAGCTGGGATTGTCATTTGTATCAATTAGACATAAATTCCTCTACAAATATTCAAATTTCTGACTAAAAGTGTCTTTGCATATATGTGTTTTTTTGTTGATTTTGTCGTTTAACAGGAAGTCTGAAAATGAGAGGTGACAGAAAAGTCTCATTGAACAGTCTATAAAACTCTTCCAAAGGCCTTTACTTGCAGTTGAGCTAAAATAACCCATTAAATAATGATAAAGCTTTATAACCAGAAGTCTTGCAGAGAAACTATTTTCCAGGGTATTTTGCTCAAAATGTGTTGGTTTCAGCAATATAAGAATTGAAGGTTATATAATGATATAATCTATGCATGATCTAGGTACACAGAAGGCAAATTTATACATGTGATTTTATTTTAATATTTATCCATAAAATATAGTCTATAATTTTTAATACATGAAAATACCAAATTTAATATTTACCATTGAGCCATTTTTCACTTTTTTCTTATCTGTGAGAACATATAGAAGAAATTTCTTTACATCTTAAAAACTGAAAAAATAGGACACCTTTTCAGAGAGAGGGAACAAAAATAAAAATGTCAGAGACCATCAAGTTAATGTTAACAACCGGATTGTTTCTTACATCTAGGTCACATTACAGTACATATAGGAAGTTGATTTCTTTTTCATAGATGTGATTATTGGTTTCTAAATGAACATATATTTTTAAACATAAAGCCATGTCACCATCTGGCATCTGAAACAGTTTTCCATAAAATCTGTAGTACTCTATTCAGTAACAAAACATAAAGTAACATGTTATAATAAAAAAGTGCTATGAAAAGTGTACAAACTATAGAATATTTTATATGTCAATAATGGTTTTGCCTGCATTATTTCCACAGCCTTTCTTTAAAGTTTCCTTAGTTGCTAAACAAAATATTTTGAAAATCAATTTATGGTCTCCATTAAAATAGCTTATATAGGAGAGCTACACAATAATACAAGATGTCACAGAGCAGCAGATTTTGTGACAGAGCTTGGCACATAGGATATTTAATGAGAAGGGCCCTAGGGATTTTACAAATGAAAGGAGAGGGAGGAAGTACAAGTAGGCAGAGAGAGAAGTTGGGATACAATGCAGGCCCAATAACAGTCTTTTATAATCCCAAAGGACATTGAAAACAGAATAGCCGTTCAGATTGTCCTGAGTTGAGCGAATATGGCCCTGGCTCTATAATCCCAAAACAAGAAGGAGCATGTTTTGAGGCAAAGGAGTACACTACAGTTCAGGCCAATCATAAACTGGCCAATAGCTAAAGGCTCTCTGCTGATATCCTCCCCAACAGTGATGCCAAATCCTTCTAAAAAGGAGGTTCTCTGTGGTACATTCAAGTGTAAGTAACTAGGTTCATTATTTTAAGTTGGGCAGTATATTCTTTTCTCCTGCTTCCCTCATTTTCTTAAACTGAATATTGTTGTGTAAAGAGGTCTTACTAAGTTGGGAGCTGTGTTAAGGGAAAAGAACAAAGAATGGTGAAACACCCTGATACCATCAAAAGTTGGATGATGCATAACTGACCCAGGGGCTCATGGGAAAAGAGGAGAGGATTATGACTACAATTAGAAGGGTACTTGTGGACTTTGGTGGGGGAGTATTGCTGCAACCACACAGTAATTTTCAGGGAAGGAACTGTGGAAAAAAAAAAAGACCCTGTCTTTTTCCTCCAGTCCCCTTGTGTCTTTTCAGGATCTCCAACTGACTGAACCCAAGGAAGAGCTACAGGACAAGGGAACCCTGTGATGTCGTAAAATCAACCTTCTGAGGCTCAGGATGGAGAGTCAATCTGGAGCTGGAAAATGGAGAATATTAAGTACATATCTTCTCTTTCTTACTGTGATAGCCGAGATACAGAATTTATGTATGAATAGTCTCTGTGCCCACAGCAACAACAAAAAAGCCATCGAATACAGCAACAACAAAAAAGCCATCGAATAATAAACTTGGTAGTCAGTAAATATCTGGTTAATTGTGCTTTACTCATTTCCAGTTTAGCCTGCCTTGTTTTTTTGATTTCATGCATTTTATAGAATTTGATCACCAAAAGCATTTTCTCAAATACTCTATGAATGCTCACAGTGCCGGATGAAAATACACTTTCAATGTCCTCCTCTGCCACAGCAGGGATAAAGATACTTTTGAATATCCCTGCATTTCCCAATCCCATCTACTGGTTTCTTGACTATAAGTTTTTCTTTCATATCAAAGAACAGGATTTCTCAGACCTGTGGAGGAACAATCTTCTCAGTTATCAAATAATTAAAGAAAATACAGTAAAAGAATGTAGCAGTGTCAAACTTTTACACATGAAACATGGTTAAACAAAAGGGATAGCAATGGACTATATTAGAGCTAGTAATGGTTTAAATCCAAATAATTATTTTAAATATATGTTTGTGAGTAAGGATTTTTATATGGATGGTCAAGTGCAGCAAGGACAAATGACACCGAAAGGTAACAAATAAAAGTTTATGTGTATTCATAGGTCCTAGAACAAAGAGGTGTGGCACACCTCACAGAGCCAGATGGGGAAACACATCAGTAGCACAGCTTTAACAAAGCAGGCATGGAGCAAAAGGCTCCAGAGAGCCTGGGGACTATGACTTGATAGTTTTACAGGATCAGGCAATGGTGGAGATTGGGGAGATTGTATTTTACTTTAGCCCAGTGTGAACATTGGTAGGATATAGAGAGGAGAGGATAAAGCTGTTTATCTTGTATAAATAAAGTGTCGGGGGGGTTCATTGAGGGACCTAATAATCTAAGATGCTGAGGCATTATAACAATGCAAACCCCCTATTTTATTTTAATTTACTACAATAAAAAATACCTGGAACATAGTAAATGAATGATTGTTTACTACTATTACTATTGGCTGCCATTTGATGACCACTTTTTATATGCCACACCTTCTGTTAAGCATTGTATGTATATAAACATTTCATTCCCTCCTCCCAATCATGTTTTAAGTGAATTATCTTTATGATTACCATTTTGGAGATGAGACACTGAACCACCACTATTGCTGATATTGTCACATTTATATAGATTTGAAATTTAAAACTAGGCCTGGCAAGACAAATAATGTTCACTTATAGATAAAACATCATAGATAGATAGATAGATAGATAGATAGATAGATAGATAGATAGATAGATAGATAGATAGATATGACCAACAGGTGGAAACATTCATTCTCACTAACTACCACAAAAACTCTAATTACATTGCTATATGTGTGTATTATATACCCATTAAATTGGCAACACATGCCATTTTAAAATAATTCCACTGCTGGTAATGTGACAGTGAAAAATGCAGTCATGTAGTAAATGTTATTTTTAATTGCTTTAACAATTAATTGTGATGACACCCAACAGAACTCATCAGATCCTTTGCTTCTGTAATCACATACCTGGTATAGTTTGCTGAGAAAGTTACAAGGGGAATATTTTTATGAACGAAAGGATAGGAATTGAGTTTGCATCACATTCATTTTAAAGTAAAAATTTAGTATAGTATATTGTCTGGTTGATTTTCTCAAGCTGCTATATTAGACTCCAAATCCTGAGATTTTCTTAATGTGCCACAATTTACTGATCTATGTTGAAGTTTTAAAAGGTTACCTTTATGTTTTTGCATGTGATGCTTAACCGAATGTAAAATAAATATTTCAGTCATTGGTTAAAATACAAATAAAGCTAACTATCCTCCAGTCTTGGACTTTCAAATTGAATGAAAAGAATGCTACTCTGCCGAGGAAGAGAGCATGGTGGCACTTATTCTGATGACCACTTGGAAGAGCCAGATGCATATCTGAAGAAAATAAGCAGTATCTATATCATCTACCAACTTCTGTATTTCCCGTGAAGACATTTATAGATCTCACTTTCTGGTGGAAGTTTTATCTGGATTTTATAATCTGATTCTTATTTCTGATCTGCATTTAAATTGCTTGCATGTCTATCCAATGCTTTGCACAGATAAGCCAAGGATACTCTATCCCTTTATGTAATATCAGGGGCAAAAATGCCTACTTAGAATTTAAAGATTTATTTTTATATAAAACGTGCTAAATAATAGTTAAATATACTTAATATTAATATGGAAAACATAGCACAATTGTGCATATTTTATACAAAAAATTTTTCATCTATCAGTGGATCTTTAGGCTTTTTTCTTTCCCTTTTACTTTTAACTAGAGAAGTTGTAGATTTATAGAAAAATAATTCAGAAAGTAGAGTTTCCATATATCCCCACTGGCACACATATTTTCCCTATTGTTAACATTTTGCATTAGTGTGATAACTTTGTCACAACTGATGAAATAATATTTTTCTAATAATACTATTTACTATATTGCGTAGCTTAAGTTAAGTTTCACTGGTTTTGTAGAGTTCTATGTCTTTTTATTTTCAGTCTTATTCTGGTAACATATGTACCAAATAAAATTTCCCATTTTAACCATTTTCAAATACACAATTCAGGCATATTAATTACATTCATTATGTTGTACTACCATCACCACTGTTTGGGTTTGCTAAAAGTTGCTAGGACCAATATATCAGAAATGGGTTGGCTTTTTAAATAGGAATTTAGTAGGTTAAAAGCTTACAATTCTGAGTCTGTGAAAATGTCCAAATTAAGGCATCATCAGGGATGCTGTCTTACTGAAAGCTGCTGGCAATACTGGACTCCCTTCCATATGGCACAACACAATGGCAGCTATCCAGGTTTGTTCTCTATTTCAGCCTTCTACTCCGGCCTGCTCTATCTGTGGCTTTCCTCTCTCCTGGGATCCTCTCTGAGCTTCTGGGTTCCTTTTCTCCATTTTTTTCATTATATGTCTGCTGCTTTTAGCCCTCCTTTTGTAAAGGATTCCGGCAAGAAGACCAAGACCCACCCTGAGTCATTCCTCACTGAAGTAACCCAATAAAAGTTCCCGCAACTGAATCTCATCCAATTGAAGGTTTCTACACCCTCAGCAATCCATTAGCCTCAAGAACATATCTTTTCTGAGATCCACAAAAAGCTTCAAATTGTCACAACTATATCCAAAACCAAAACTTTCCATCACCTCGCAGAAACTCTGTACCAATTAAGCATTAATTTCCCATTCTCTACACCCAACCCAGTCCCTGATAACCTTTATTATAATTTCAGGCTCTATGAATTTGCTTATTAGAATTATTTCATACCAGTGAGATCATATACTATTTGTCCTTTTGTGTCTGGTTAATCTCATTCAACATGAGTTTTTTAGGGTTTGTCCATGTTGCCACATGTATCAGAACTTCATGGCTTTTTACAGATCAATAATATTGAATTGTATGCATATACCACATTTTTATTCTTTCATCTGTTGATGAACTCTTGGTTTTTTCCAATTTATGGCAATTGTGTATAGTTACACTATTAACATTAGTGTGGAAATATCTGTTCAAGTCCCTGCTTTCAATTCTTTGGGGTATATACCTAGAAGTAAGATTACCAGGTCATGTGGTAATTCTATAGTTAACTTTCTCAAGAAATACCAAACTATTTTCCACAGCAGCTGCACTATTTTACATTGCCCCCAGCCATAAATGAGTGTTCCTATTTCTCTGTATCCTCACCAATGTATTTTTAATGGTAGTCATTCTAGTGGGTGTGAAATTGTACCTTTTTGTGGTTTTAATTTTTATTTTCCTAGTGACTACTGATGTTGAGCATCTCTCTGGTGTTTAATGGCTACATGGTATCTTCTTTGGTTCAAGGCTTTGCCCATGTTTAAATCAGGTTTTTGCTTCTCTGTAGCGGAGTTGAAGTTTTCCCCTACATATTCTGAATATTATACCTTTACCAGGTATGTGGCTTCCAAATACTTTCATCTATTCTGTAAGTGGTCATTTTACTTTCATGATGAAGTCCATTTATGCACAAAAGTTTTTAATTTTGATGAGCTTCCATTTATCTATAGTTTTTTTTGTTGCTCATGCTTTTGCTTTAAATGCCAAGAAACTATTGCCTAACACAATGAACTGATGGTATTTCCCTGTTTTCTTCTTGGACTTTTATAGTTTTGTTCTTATATTTAGATCTTTGGTTCATTTTGAGTAAATTGTTGTATTTGGTGTGAGGCTCCACTTTAATTCTTTAATAACATCAGGACCTGATTTTATTTTTTGGTGGGCTATTTATTGTTGAGTTAATTGATTTAAACTATTCAGATTATCTACTTCTTCTTCTGTAAGTTTTAGTCGATTGTGTCTTTCAAGGAATTTGTGCATTTCATCTAAGTTATCAAATGTGTATTCATAGAGTTGTCCACAATATTCTTTATTAACTTTTTAATATCCATAGGTTACTTAGTGAGGGCAACTCTTTCATTCAGATATTAGTAATCTGTGCCTTCTCTCTTTTTTTCTTGGTTAGGCTGGCTAGAAGTTAATAAATTTTATTGATCTTTTCAAAGAAACAGCTTTTGATTTCATTGAATTTTCTCTAGTGTTTTTCTGTTTTCAATTTCAATGATTTCTGCCTCAGGTATTATTATTTATTTTCTTCTACTTATTTCTATTTATTATTTCTTTTCTGATGGTTACATTGGGTATAATTTGCTGTTCTTATTTTGGTTTCTAAGATAGAGGCTTAAATGCCTAGATTACTGATTTTAGATTTTTATTTTCTAAGGTATGTATTCAATACTATATGTTTTACCCTAAGCACCATATATGCTGCATCCCACAAATATTAAGTTTTATTTTCATTTTCATTTTGTTCAGCATATTTTTCAATTTCTTCTTTGACCCATATGTTATTTAGATGAGTCTTGTTCAATTTCCAAATAGGTGGGGGGGAGGCGTTCCTAGTTGTCTTTATTATTGACATAGTCTTTGAGATACTTCATATAATTTACATTCTTTTAAATTTGTTGAGGTGTGTTTTATGGCTCAGAGTATGAAATCTCTTGGTGAATGGTCCATGTGAATTTAAGAAGAATGTGCATTCTGCTGTTGAAGGAAATATACTTTAAAGTGAATTGCATCAATTTTGTTGATTTTAGGTTCAATTCAACTATATCCTTGCTGTCAATTACTGTAATAGTGGATTTCCTTGTTTCTCCTTGAAATTCTATCAATTTTTTTGCCATGCACATGCACATTACTGACTGCTATGTCTTCTTGGAGAAGTTACCCCTTTATCATTATGTAATGCCATCTTTATCTTTGATAATTTTCTTTGCTCAGAAATCTGCTTTGTCTGAAATTAATATAGCTAATCCAGCTTTCTGTTTATTTGTGTTAGCATAATTTTTCCCCAGTTCTTTACTGTTAATCTATCTTTATATTTATAGTGAGTTTCTTGTACACAATTGTGGTTGGGACTTGACCTTTTTTATCTACTCTGATAAGCCTCTGTATTTAAATTGGTATATTAAGACCTTATACATTTAAAGTGATTCTTGATATAGTTGAATGAATATTTGCATATTGGTAACTTTATTCTAATCCATCACCCTGTTCATAGCTTCTTTCTTTTTTGTCTTTCACCCTTTTACTGCATTCTCTGGTTACATTCAAGTATTTAATATGATTCCATTTTCTCTACTTAGAATATTAAATATACACTTTTTCAAAAATTCTTGTAATATTTGCCCTGGCAATATTCATTTATAGCTAATTTCAGTGAACTTTCACATAACACTGTACCATTTCATGGAAAGTGTAGGTACCTTATAAGTGAGTGTTATAGTGTGCTAAATGCTGCCAAAGCAATATACCAGAAATGAGTCAGCTTTTATGTTGGGAATTTATTAAGTTAAAAGTATACAGCTCTGAGGCCATGAAAGCGTCCAAATTAAGGCATCATCAGAAATGCTTTCTCATCAAGCTGCAGCTGTGGACTATCAGGCACATGGCAGGGTCTACTCATCTCTTCTCTCTCCTCTAGGCCTCATTCTTTTCATCTTTAGGTTGCTTCATCTGTGGCTTTTTTCTCTCCCAGGTTTGTTGATTTCAACATCTGGAGGCTGTTGGGACCCAACATACTGCCAGCACGCCTGTCTAGCTGCAACGTCACTAGAGAAAGGCCACATGGCAATGAGGACCTGCAAAGCAGTCCCCAGTTGTTGGTTTCCCTATCAACCCCAGCAGGAAATCTGTGTTCATGCTTTTTATCTCACTTCTGTCTTTCTCTGAGCTTTTCTTACTAAAATTCTAAATAATAATCAAGTTACAGCAAAACTGCTTTTGAGAAAGTTCTTAGGATTTGTAGAAAAAATTACTTGGCCTCA
>PVKH010027330.1:0-13034 GCA_004027955.1 Chaetophractus vellerosus | reverse complement strand
GCAGCCCCGGGAACAAAGGAACCTGGAAGCCTGAACCCTGGAGACGTCGGCAGCCATCTTCCTCCAGGACATGGACTTTGGTATGGGAGGAAATTTATGCTTTGTGGCCTGGTAACTGTAAGCTTCTACCCCAAATAAATACCCTTTATAAAGACCGACCAATCTCTGGTATATTTCAAAAGGTACTCCTGTGGCTGACCAAAACACCATTGCTCTAAAATTTTCAGTTTAGCTCTCTGGTTCTAATCATTTAGTTTCAAAAGTGCTGAAAATTCTTTCTCTCAAATCCAGTGTAGTCTAAAATATGACAGTTTTTTTTTTAATAGATGTTGATTTTCTCTTGGCAGATACATGTATCTGTCATACATCTGCAATTCAAAGGTATTGTTTTAATTATATATTTCTTTTGTGTTCATGGAAAGACACAGCAATCACCAATATGTACAGCAGGGATTCTTAATAAAAAAGGGTCTTTGTACCCCCTCATTAAGTGAGCTTACATATGTCTGTGATCACACTGAAATTTCGAAAAAATGTATTTATATAAACATAGATATATATTTATTTGGTATATATATTCAGTATTTATATACAGAATATATAATATTCAATAAAGACATTTTAATTTTTTTTCAGATACTCAGAATAATCTGTGACAAACACAAACACACAAAACTGAAAATCACTTCTGTGTGCATACCTATATTAAATGTGATGCTTGTTGCTCATTGTGGCCCCTCCCTAAGTCAAACTCAGCATATAAATGCACTACTTTCCCCCTGGCTTGGGGTATGACTCCCAGGGATGAGCCTCCCTGGTACTGAGGGATTATTACCAGGTGCCAAGTAGCAAAGCATCTGGAAAAAATACCTTGACCAAAAGAAGGAAATGGCAAACACAAATGAGTTTTTATGGCTGAGAGATTGCAAATTGAGTCAGGAGGTCATTCCAGAAGTCACACTTATGGAAGTCTCAGCAGGATCTCATTGACTGCCACAGTAAACAATGCCTCAAATAGTGGGGCTCCTGAGAGATCTAGAGACATCCAGACACTATAAGCAGGGCAGACAGCTCAGGAATTCGGCACCCTGTCAGTGGGCCTTACTTTGGAATTTATGCTTACCAGTGTAACAGAGTTAGACTCATAAGTTCTCTGCATGTGGCTTTTCTGCTCCCTTTTATTTGAACCTATAGTTAACAGAATATTTGATAAATATATGTCCCAGAGACTTAAATCTTTGATCTGTCCATGTGCTAGTTGAGCCCTGAATTCCAGCAGAGTTGTAACACTTACTCTCTAGTTTATTGGACTCATGGAGGACAACTAAAAAGGAGATGATGATAGACAACACCCATCCCAAGGAACAGAGAGTGTCTGCAACAGCAAGCAAGATAATTCCATCCATCTTCCCCATGGGATCTAAGCTCCCTCTCAATTAGAAGTAGAGTGGCTATTACCATGCCAAAATCCTTAAGATTGGGGAATGAACAATGAACTAACATAGACTAATTATTATTCTACCATAGACTTACTATTATTATAGCAATGGAAAAACTCTTATCTTGATATAAAGGCAGTGGCCATCAGAGGTTCTGAAGGATGGAACAGGGAAGGATAGGTGTAATATGGGGGCATTTTCAGGACATTGGAGTTGTCCTGCATGACATTGCAGTTACAGATACAGGCCATTGCATATTTTGTCATAATCTACAAAATTGTGTGGGACAGAGTGTAAACTATAATGTAAAATGTAATCCATGGTTAGTAGTAATGTATAAATGTGTGTTCATCAATTATTACAAATGTACCACACTAATGAAGGATGCTGTTGATGTGGGAAAGTGTGGGAGGGAGAGGGAGTGGGTTATATTGGAATCCCATATATATGTAACATTTATGTAACCTAAAGCTACTTTAAAAATTAAAACTTTTTTAAAGTAATAGTGATATGAACTTCAGTGCTGATTGATAATAATTATGCTCATCAATTCAGCAAAATATTCTCCCCAAATTATTCCTCTAAGCTTTCTTTCTTTTATTAAACTACCGGCCACAAATCTTCAAATATTATTGCATTCTAATTTATAGAAGACCAACTTGAAAAGCCAATTGAATACAAACAAACCCTAAATTACTTCACATAATCCTATTTTCCTCACCATATGCTATGCTTTCCTTTCCCTGCAAATTTAAAATTCTTTAGCAAAATTTTATAATCACTCATATTATTCACAAATCATTTTGATCTTAATTCCAAGATCATCCCAGAAAGTCTTCTCATCCCCCAACTCCCATGGGCAGACATTGTTATAGTTTCAATTAAAAATAGATTAAATTTTTCCTGTTCTTGAACTTCATTTAACTGGAATCATACAAAATATATCTTTTGTGGTAGATTCTTCTGGTAAACTTAAGATTTTTGCTATGTTTCCATGTACTTGCACAACATTGAGCTATAATTTTTTGTCTTGTAATGCTTTTGTTAGGTTTTGGTAACAGGGTTATGCTGGTCTCATGAAGAAGTTGAGGCGTTTTCCCTTCCTTCCTATTTCGTAGGATTGGTATTTCTTTAAATACTTCATAAAATTCAGTAGGAAAATATCTGAGATTGGAGCTTTCTTTATTCTGGTTTTTCATTACTAAATCAATTTTTAAATACTTGAAGTGCTGTTCAGGTTTTCTGTTCTTTCTTGTGTCAGTTTTGTTAAATTGTGCTTTTCAAGGATTTTGTCCATTTCATCTATGTGCTTTGATGTATTTGCATGAAGTTGTAATGATATTCCTTCTAATCCTTTTAGTATAATTTACAGTGTAAAATTATACTAAAATTGCTATAATTTAAAGAAGAAAGAGACATAAATTGTCAAAATAGGAATGAAAAAGCACTGAATTGCATCCCCCAAAAAGGTATATTCAAACCCTAACCCTGGTCCTACAAATGTGGTCCTATTTAAAAATAGGATCTTTTTTTTATTAAAATAATTGTATTGAAGTATATCATTCATACATGAACATACATAAACAATAAGTATATAGTAAAAGTTGTGAACAAACAAAACAAACATGTATATCATCATATAGGGTCCCATATATCACCCTGCCACCAACAATCTGCATTGTTGTGAAACAGTTACAAACCATGAAAGAACATTGTCAAAATATTACTGCTAGCTATAGCTTATATCTCACATTTGGTGTTAGAAATAGAATTTTGAAGAGATGCTTAGTTGAGGCCATACACTGGTGTCATTATAAGAAGGGGAGAATTGGACGCATCAAACAACAGGGGTGAGGCTATGTAAAGATAGAAGAAGCAGAGATTGGAGTGATGCATCTACAAGCCAAGGAATGCCAAGGATTTCCCACAAACACCATAAGCTAGAAGAAGTGAGGCAGGATTCTCCCCAACAGGTTTCAGATGGAGCATGGTCCTGTTGACACCTTCATTTCAGAATTCTAGCCTCTAGCCATCCAGTATGTGATACTTTGTTATGATAGCCCAAAAACCAAAGACACTACCAAATATGCCATAGGATAATGAGTAAAAAATCACATACAAAATGAAACTTCTCAACAGCTATAATCTACAATGCTCTTTTCACACTTCATATGTTCATTCAACATTCAACAAGCAATTGTTTAACAGTTTGCCAGTCATCATACTAGATTTGAGTGAAAAATGAGTACATAAGACTCCTTCTCTGTGTCTAATAATCATTTTGAAGACATAGACAGGGCATCCCAATGATGAAAATATGGGTTGTTCAAGTTCTCCCATGTGTTAAAATGACAGATTAGTGTACGTTCCTGGCTTCTCTACAGAAGAAAACAAATGATTGCTTGATATTATCTTCTTTAAAAATAAAAATAAAAATTGACCTTGGCCAAAATCTAGTAATTAAACTTATTTTTTTTCCTGGCTCACAGATATTTAGTTTTGGAAGGAAAATACAAATTTATATAGTTAATGCTCACTTTATTCTTAATTATTTTGTGGAATAGAAGTTCAGTGACATTTTTCTATTTATTATTATGCTTCCAGTTCAGTATCTTTGCCCTTTGGTCAATTATCTAATGTTTTATCTTCTATTTTGACTATTCTACCACCCTTATATTTTATGCTTATTTCTCTTCCAAAGCAACACTTTCCATTTTACAGTATGTTAATCTTTCCTAATCAAATTGATGGTATGGAATAACTATTCATAAAAATAAATATTAAAAGTCTACAAAGGAAAGAAGTGGAACACATTCTCTATTTCTAAACCATTCTAAATACCTCTGAATTTCCCTTGGAATCTTTCTTATATTGACTTCTAAAATGGAAATTTCCTATGAAAGAAATGCTAAAAGAAAAATGTGATTTAATACTACACTATTCTGCCCTCCTTGTTTTGGTAGTATTTTATGTGAATCACCACTTAATTGCGCTGATCCATTAGGATTTTTTCTCATGTATATTTTTGTGATGGTTAGGCTCCTGTGTCAGCTTGTCCAGGTAAAGGTACCCAGTTGTTTGGCCAAGCAAGTACTTGCCTATTTGTTAATGTGAGGACATTTCGTGGACTTAAACCATTAATAAGTTGATTGCTTCTATGGCAGATTACATCTACAAACAACTGAGGAGATTGCCTTCAGCAATGAGAGATATCTCATCCAATCAATTGAAAACCTTAAAAAGGAGAAATGATGATTTCTGCAGTAAGAAGAGAGAGTTTCCATCTCTACTTCAGTCAGCCAGCTTCTCTTGGGGAATTCATCATGGACCTTCATTGGAGTTCCCAGCTTGCAGTCTGCTGTACTGAATTTGAACGTGCCCATTCCCACAGTCACATGAGACAATTTTATAAAAGTTCATGCTTAACAGCTATCTCCTGTTGATTCTACTTCCCCAGAGAATGCTGACTAATAGAATTTTGGAAAATATCTGATAAATGGAACTTTCCTGTGCTATGCTTCCTTGTAGCTTCTAAACTGACCTACTCTCTTATTCAGAAAAGAAAGAATCCATTTCAAGAATAAAAAGCTTTTAAATAAATTAACCTTAATATAAATGACATTTTTATTCAAATTCAATCTTTGCTGTTCTGAACCTCACATCTCTTTGGAAAAACAGATTAATATACTTTTTCTAAAAAAAGTCAAACAAATCTTTTCTTATATATTTGCTTGATATATGTATGATGAATAAAAATGCTGAAACCTACTTATTTGTTTATAGATTCTGCATAAATACTTAAAACAATGAGAATTAATTAAAGACATTTATCTGGCTGAGTTCATCATTTCTAAACCAGTCAGTGTGCCTTATGCTGGATGGTCCAAACCACATGAGAATCAGCTGGATTCCCATAAGCATTGTTTCTTTCATAGTCTAAGTCAAGAGCAGTTCTTCCTAATTCTTGAAACTTCTTGATATTCTCAACTCCTGCCTATTCACCAGTCTCTGTCCTCAAAAATCATTCTTGAACTCTTCACTGGGAAGAATGCTCTCCTTAACTAGAATCTGCACAAACCTCTATCATTTCTGCCTCTATCCTCTACAAGTCTGCCTCAGCCTGTTCCATTCTTCCAACATGGATCCATCAGGCTCCTTTCACCCCTGCCCAGAAGTCTCCCAAGACTCTGAAAGCCTACAGGATAGCATTAGCAGAAAGGAATTTGACAAGGAACCTTTCTTTGAGATCATTGTCTCTATCTTTTAAGTTACAAAATTTTAGTTATTGAAAATGAAAATGTTTCTTCATTGGCTTCTGTTATTTTGTAAATTACATTTAGCATTTTATATTTGTGATACTACTGTATCACAGTACACTAGTCAGAGTATTTTGAAACACTGTTAGATCTGGGGTAAGAAAGGCAGAGGATAGAGAGCCAGACTAATGTGGTAAGGATCAAGTCTGTGTCGCTTGCTGGTTATGTGATGTTAAGAAAGCTACTTATGTGTCTGTTTCCTGTTTTCTCATTGATAAAGGTAGACTAATCACATCTATCTTGACTTTTTAAAATATCAAATACAGTGATATATATATGCATATAAAGGTATTGACCTACAATAAAGCTTTTAAAAAGTCATCATTTTAGTTGGTGCAGCCCATTTTTTCCTTTAATGAAAGAATGAAAGAGCAGGAACAAATTACAAGGAGCATCTTAATTACATCTCTGCAAAATATGGAGCAAAGATTTAAATTATCACTACTGGCAGCTGGTAATTCTTTTGATGCCTGCTATCAAATTACCTTAAAAACCCTGAATACTGGATGTGTTCAATTTTCCCAAATTTATTCCCACTCAGTCTCCCTGAAGATGGAATGATGTAAAGAAAAATGATGAAATAATAATAATAAAATATTATAGAATCTAGATGGTTGCTATGTGGGTGTTCACTATAAAATTTTTTATACTTGCTCTATGTTTTAATTAGTTTTATATAAGAAAATTCTCTTAAAAATCCCTGTATCAATCAATCAATAAATAAATAGAGTTAAGCTCTGACTCTCACTAAATAGTTTTGTATCCTTTTTTTTAAGTTGCCATTGATTTTAATGTATTTTTCTATGTCATTAATGAATCATCCTGTTTATCCAGTCATACAAGTTATCATTATAATGACATGTATCATTGGAAGGACATTACTCATTGTTATTTTAAGGACAGTCACTTAATGCTGTACAATGATACTAATAAAGAATAAACTTCATAATATGAATTTTTAAAACATAAAAAAAGTAAACAGAAAAAAAACCATGCATCAAATGCCAGGTTGGGAATAGATATTGTTTTTATTGATCTTAGATGCTCTCCCTCATAACTATCTTTCAGAAAAACAAGCCAGGAAAATGCTAAGTTCTTAGTTTTCAAAAAGATATCTTTAGGGCTATATATAACAAGAAGGAACCATGTCTTACTTGGCATGGGTAGTCTGTAATACGGCTCACCTGCTTGCTACTAATCAAGAAGGTAGTATACATTTAGACAAAAGTTATTACTTACTTCTAAGGAAAATGCAGTTTGGTAATAGAAAATAACTTAGTCGACCAAAAATCATAGCAAGTTGTACCTCAAAAATGAATTTTGAGATGCTTCTATGCAATTGAAACTTTACTACATTTTACAAGTAAAAATACTTTTATTCTAACAGAATTTAAATTTTAGGACAGAATGTTAGCACAGAAAGAACTGCATTGGGTGTATTACCCTAATAAAAAGCAGGTAATAATAAAGGGGTATACTGGCAAGAATTTCACGTTTGAGGTATTTGAGGTATTTGGCTCAATATTCATTGTTACAGGGCTGCTTAAGTTTAAGAAATCTTAACGGAGGGGAAATATTGTACCAGTTATACTATATTGCTTCACAAACTATAGCATACGGAAACAAAAACACACTGGAAAATGGATAGTGTCAACTAAAACTGAAAGTTATCAAATTTGTTAAGATTAAATTTTTGAAATTATAAGGGTAGGATAAAATTCCTGATTTTGCAGTCTTCATTTTATTCTACCTACAAGTAATCTTTATTTGCCACAGATATATTTTAAGTTGTTGATTTGAAATACTATAAAAAGCATATGATAAGGATGGAGAGTAGGGCAGCCTTGCAGGAGGGTAGGAAATGCCCATCTGCAAGGGGAAATACTCATTTGAGACATATTTAGTGAGTCTGTGTTTGTTAAATGTCCCACACAGCATAAAACTGTATATGCAAAGCCAGAAAAAGGATGAAATTTAATTCTACATGCATGTATTAATCACCTAACATTTTCTAGATTCTATGAAAGATACAATTCACTGAACATTTAAAATACAAAGCATCTATTTTGAGGTACTTGGTAAAGAAAAACAAGGTGGGTAGATTCTCCTCTTGTGAAACTTGTGTAGTTGGCTACACAGAGCAGTATGATAAATTATGTGATCTGAGAAGTACATTTAAAAAAGAAACCTACGGGAGCCCTGAAATTTAGGGAAGACTTTCTAGAGCAAATTACTTCAAACTGAGCCTTAAACAATGGAGACAATTTAACCTGAAGGAGTATAGAAAGGGGAAAGTGTTCTAAGTAGAGGAAAGGACAGATGTGTGGGTGTGCATATATGACAAACTGGAAGCTATTCAGGGAGGTTGGAGCATATGTGCAAAATGGGGAGTGGCAAGAGAAAGAGCTGGAGAGAGGGAGACACATCATACAACATCTTTAATATAGGATATGAAAACTACTTTATATCAATAAGGCAATGTGGGTGCCACAGAAGTATTTTAGATTGGGAAATTGCAGGTTGCCTTCTCAAGCGGTCAGCCCACCCGGAGAGGCCCCGGGGACTGAACCCAGGGCCTCCCATGTGGTAAACCGGCACCCTATCCACTGGGCTATACAGCCGGCCCCTGATAATACACTTTAGATAGAAAAAAAAGAGAAAATATTTAAGAGATATTTAGGAGATGAAGGAAAAAATACTGACCAATCACCAAATAAGGGTAATGAGGGTAGGAAACATGTACACATTTACCCAAATATTTTTACTTGGATAAGTAGGTGGATTCTTTTAATCACTAAATAATAAACACAGGACAAGGTACAAGTTTCACCACCACTTGTTCCTTTCCTAGCTCCATCCTGGGGACATACTAAGAGCAAGTATAGGTTTTTATAGGTATTTATGTGAGCTGAGAGGCATGTTAAATGACTAGGCTGGAGATACTGACTTAGGAGTCACCATTCAATCAATGGAATCATTATGACAATGTAGGATGAGAAAAGGGCTTAAAGCAGAAAATCAAGGAATGCCAACAATTATGAATTTGAGAAGAGAAAGAGAAACCCCAAAGAATATTGAAGAGAAACAGCCAAAAAGATAATAGAGATAAATGAAAATTTTAAGAACTTGGAAGCCAAAAGAAGTGAATGTTTCTGGGAGAAGGGAGGTTTTATCATGGTAAGATCAGATAAGACAAGGACTATAACCAAAAACAATTCCAAAGAAAGTAGATTTCTCATCAGGAACCAAAGAGTGAAGGAAAAAAATGACACAATATATTTCAAGAGCTGTAAGAGAAGAACTGCCAATCCAGACTGCTATAGCCAGGGAAAATAACCTTCAGGAATGAAGGGAAAATAAAGAATTCTCTTATGAAGGGAAATTAAGAGAATTATTTTTCAGCAGATCTACACTAAGAGAATGGTTAAAGGAAATTCTCTAAACCGAAAGGAGATGATAAAAGATGAAATCTTGGAATACCAAGAAGAAAGAGAGAGCAAATTAAGAAAAAATGAATATATGAAATGGGCTTTTTTTCTCCCCTGGAGCTTTCTAAATTGTGTTCATTGGTGGGACCAAAAATTATATCAGTGAGGTGATTCTAAATATATGCAGAGGAAATACTTAAGACAATTATAAATAGGAGAGGGGACATTGGTATAAAATTATATGAGGTGTGTGTATTTCATCTGAACTATAAAATGACAACATGATACCATTAGACTATGATAAATTATGTATATATAACATAATACCTAGAACAACCACAAAAAGTTTTATACAAAGAAATACACTAAAAAAATCTATCAATAAATCAAAATGAAATTCTATAAAATGATCAAGTATACCACAAAAAGGTAGGAAAAAGAAGGCAGAGAAACAAAAATCAGAACAGAAAACAAAGAATTAAATGGCAGATGAGTTTTTTGTTTGTTTGATTTTTATTATTATTGGAATAATGAAATATTCTAATAATGATTGATGTGATGAATGCCCAACCATGTGATTATACCAAATACCATTGATTGTACACTTTAGATGGATTTATTCAGTATTAATATGTACCAATATAATTTATTCACAAAAAAATTAAAAGAGAAGACAAAAATATCTAGAATGAAACAGGGAATATCACTAGGAAATCTGTAGACAAAAAAGTAAGGAAATGTTATGAACAACTCTAAATGTATAAATTTGACAACTTATAATGATAAATTAGATGAATTGGACCAGTTTTTTCAAAAAAACCCCAAAACCTACCACAACTCACACAATATAAAATAGATAATTTGAATATCTATATGACTAAAAACAAGTTGAATTTAGTAATTTTAAAACTCCCCAAAGTGAAATCTTCAAGCTCAGGTGGTTTCACTGAAGAATTGTATCAAACACATAAGGAAGAATTAACGTAAATTGTACAAATCTCTTCAAGAAAATAGAAGAAAAGGTAAGACTTCCCAATTCATTTTATGAAGCTAGTATTATCCTTATATCAAACTTGAAAAACAGTACAAAAAAAGAAACCATAGACAAATATCCCTCATGAATATAGATGCAAAACTTAACCAAATATTATCAAATAGAATTCAGCAATATCTAAAAAGAATTATCTGCCATGACAAAATGTGGTTTATTCCAAGGATGCAAGGCAGGTAAGTATTTGAATATCAACTAATATAAACCATCATATGGGCTAAAGGAAACAAATTATATTGACAAAATCCAATGCCCATTTATCCTGTTTGGTGTTCTTGAACTTCCTAGATCTGTGGCTTAGTATATGTTATTAATTCTTGGCCATTATTAGTTCAACTCTTTCTCGTTCTCTGTTATTTTTCATAGTTCAATAAAAGTATGTTACACATTTTGAAATTGCCCCACACTTCTTAAATATTCTGCTTTGTTTTTATCATTCTTTTTTTTCTTTGGTATTCAGTTTGTGACATTTCTATTGACATATCTTCAAGCTCATTGATTCCTTCCATCAAAGGCATCTTGATTGCTATTAAAGTGCTTCTTTTTGCGGGGGGGGACTGGGACTGGGGACTGAACCTGGGGCCTCATATGCGGGAAGCCAGTGCTCAACTACAAAGCCACATCGGCTTCCCTCTGAGTTGGATCCCTCATCTGTTTGCTTCATTGTTTAGCTCATTGTTTGCTCAATTTTTGGTTTTTGTTTGTTGTTTTCTCATTGTTTGTTCATTGTCTGCTTCTTATTTGTTTGTTTTTGATTCTTAGAGTTTCCATCTCTGATAACATTATCCATCTGTTCTTGCATGGTGTCAACTATTTTCATTAGAGGCCTTAACATATTAATCATAGTTATTTTAATTTTTCAGTCTGATAATTCCAAAATCTCTGCCCTGAGTCTGGTTCTGATACTTGATTTGTCTCTTCATATTGTGTTTTTCTTGCCCTTTAGAATGTCTTCCAATTTTTGTTGAAAATTGGACATGATGTATTGAGTAATAGGAACCGAGTTAGTCTTTTGATGAAAGGGTTTATGTTTACCTGGCTAGAAGTTATGCTCTGTTTACTCTTTGCTGTAGTTGTAGTCACTAATGGCTTCAAATTACTCAATGTCCTTGTTTTGTCTCCCCTGTTGCCTAAGGGCTTCCCTATAAACTTCTTAAATAGAGACTGAACCTTGCAGTTTTTTCACATATAATCTCCTGTAATTATACTGGAGTCCTGCTGGTGAGGTAGTAAGGTATGGGCAGCAGAGGAATTGTTTTGTAATCATATGATTATGTGTCTGGCTTTTAGTGTCCTGTGTCCTTGGGCTGTGACCTTCAGGAGAGTTTTTCAGCCCCCGACCATTAAAAGCAAGTTAGGAAGACTAGAGGGGGCTACAATCAGGTAATTTCTATTCCCACACATCAGATATGTCTCTGATAATGTTATTTCTCTTGGACTGTTGGTCTCCTTTATGGAGAATGCTCTAGGTATATTTCAAAATGTTTACTTTTCCCCCTTTTCTTTCTAGAACACCAGAGTTTATCTTGAACTTGGTGAAGATCCTAGAGGTAAAATTCATGAAAGTGTGGGGGTAGCCTAAGATTACAGTTCCTAGGAGCTTCTCACTTTCATGCTAGTCTACACTCTGCCTGCAGCAATTTTTAAAAAATGCCATTTCAATTTTCCTCCCATTTTGTAGTTCCAGCAGCTTCTGCTCCAGTTAAAAAGATCTTGGTTGCTGTATCTCTCTGGACATACCTGTCTCTCCAGTTACATGCAACCTCAATTCTCTGAAGGTCCCAAGAAAAGTCATTGCTTTTCTTATTGTGATGATGAGAGGGATGAGGTCTAAACTCTTTACATGTCAGAGCTGAAAGCAGAATTCCCCAACATCCATTTATGACAAACTAAGACTTTTAGAAAAATAGAAATAGAGGGGAACTTCTTCAGCTGGATCAAGAGCACTACAAACAAACAAACAAATTACAGTTTGCATTATATTTAATGGTGAAAGACTAATTGCTCCCTAAGATCAAGAACAAGGGAAAGATATCTGCTGTCACCACTCTCATTCAGCACAGTGCTAGAATACTAGTTAATGCAATAAAGCAAGAAAAAGAAATGAGAGGCATATTTTCTGAAAGGAAGAAATAAAACTGTCCTATTTGCAGAGGACATAATCTAAAAGGAATCCCAAGAAATCTACAAAAAACATACTTTCAGAATTAGTGAGTTTAACAAAGTTACTTGATACAAGATAAACAAGCAGAAATCAATTGTATTTCTATGTACTAGCAATGAACATGTGGACAATGATACTAAAAACAAAACACCATTTATAATTTATCAAAATTAAAAAAGAAACACACCAGTCCATTGACAAAATTTACCTCAGGTAACACTAAACAAATATGTTCAACATTTGAATGTTTGTGTCGCCCTGTAATCCCAATAATAACTAACCACACAATCTTAGGAAAGTACAGAGACAGTTCTTTTAGGGCATGTTATGGCATGGGAGGGTAGGAGATAGATGTGCAATTAAATTAGCCTGGCCAGACTACTGTGAAATGGCCAATGTCTTTATGATCCATGTAGTCAGAGCTAAAATAAAGCATCCTATTTAAGACAGCATGTGGCAACAAGGGGCAAAGGGGAAGTCAAATCAGTGTTTGGGGTAAATCTAGAGCTTAAGAGGTAGTCTGATGTTACGTCTGAGTGCTGGGGTTGAGGCCAGAATGGATCAGGCACAAACAGGAAAATTTTGTAGTTTGGGCTATTGTTGCATGACTGCTGATTGATTTGGATGGTTTGAAAA
>PVKH010027329.1:0-13034 GCA_004027955.1 Chaetophractus vellerosus | reverse complement strand
TTACTCTTGCTGTGTGTTCATTTGTGTGTTCCTCTCTGTCTGCTTTGTCTCCCCCCATTGCGGGGACGCACTGAGACCGGTCACCACGCAGGTGGCTTTGCCTGGCTTGTGGGCAGCTTCTGCTTCCATTCATGGCCGGCTCTGCTTCAGTTTGTGGGTGGCTGGCTGTGCTCCATTTGCGGGCCACCTGCCCTGCCCGTGGCGGCTTTGCCCTGTCCGTGGCAGCTTTTTGCCCTGCCCACGGAGGCTCTGCCAGCCCGCAGCGGCTTGCCCTTCTCAAGGCGATCTGCCCACTAGGAGAGGTCCCCGGGAACCAAACCCGGGGCCTCCCATGTGGTATACTGGCGCCCTATCCACTGGGCTATACGGCTGGCCCCTCCAACTTCATTTTTCTTTTTCAATACGTCTTTGGCAATTTGGGGCTTCTTACCTTTCCAAGTAAATTTTGTAGTTAGATTTTTCCAGTTCCTTAAAAAATACAGTGTTAATTTTTATTGGGATTGCATTAATTCTGTAGATTAGTTTGGGTAAGATAGACATCTTGATGATATGTAGTCTTCCTATCCATGTACAGGGGATATTCTTCCATTTATTTAAGTCTTCTTTGATTTCCTTTAACAATGTTGTGTAGTTTTCTGCATATAAGTCCTTTACATCTTTAGTTAAATTTACTCCTAGGTATTTGATTCTTTTTGGTACTATTGTAAATGGTATTTTTTTCTTGATTTCTTCCTCAGATTGCTCATTGTTGGTGTACAGAAATGCTACTGATTTTTCACCATTGATCTTATAGCCTGCAATGTCACTGAACTCTTTTATAAGTTTTAGCAGCTTTGTTGTAGATTTCTCAAGGCTTTCTAAGTATAGGATCATGTCATCTGCAAATAATGAAATTTTTACTTCTTCCTTTCCAATTTGGATGCCTTTTATATCTTTTTCTTGCCTCAGTGCTGGAGCAAGTACTTCTAGGACAATGTTAAATAAGAGTGGTGATAGTGGGCATCCTTGTCTTGTTCCTGATCTCAGAGGGAAGGCTCTTAGGATTTCTCCATTGAAGATGATGTTAGTTTTGGGTTTTTCATATATACCTTTTATCATGTTCAGAAAGTTTCCTTCTATTTCTATCTTTTGCAGTGTTTTTATCAGGAAAGGGTGCTGTATTTTGTTGAATGTTTTTACTGCATCTATAGAGATGACGATGTGATTTTTTCTTTCAATCTGTTTATGTGGTGTATTACATTGATTAATTTTCTTATGTTGAACCATCCTTGCATACCCAGGATGAAACCCACTTGGTCATGGTGTATAATGCTTTTGATATGTTGTTGAATGCAATTAGCAAGTATTTTGTTGAGGATTTTAGCATCTAGGTTCATTTTAGAAATTGGTCTGTAATTTTCCTCTCTTGTGGTATGTTTGTTTGGCTTTGGTATTAGGGTAATGTTGGCATCATAGAATGAGTTCGGGAATGTTCCTTCTATTTCTATTTTTTGGAAGAGCTTAAGAAGGATTGGCTTTATTTCTTTCTGGAATGTTTGGTAGAATTCAGCTGTGAAGCCATCTGGTCCTGGGCTCTTCTTAGTTGGGAGGTTTTTGATGATTGAGTCTATCTCTTTACTTGTAATTGGACTGTTGAGTTCATTGATTTGTTCTTTCATCAGTGTAGGCTGCTTGTGAGTTTCTAGGAATTTGTCCATTTCCTCTAAATTATCATTCTTGTTAGCATATAATTTTTCAAAGTATCCTCTAATGATATTCTTTATTTCCGTGGGGTCAGTAGTAATATCCCTTTCTTCATTCCTTATTTTGTGTATTTGCATCTGCTTTCTCTTTTTCTTTGTCAGTCTGGCTAAGCATTTGTGAATTTTATTGATCTTCTCCAAGAACCAGCATTTGATTTTATTTATTTTTTTCTAGTGCTTTCTTATTTTCTATTCCATTTAGCTCTGCTTTGATCTTTGTTATTTCTTTCTTTCTGCTTCCTTTAGGGTTAGTTTGTTGTTGTTTTTCCAATCCTTTCAGGTGTGCAGTTAATATTTCAATTTTAGCTCTTTCTTTTTTAATATATGCATTTAGAGCTATAAATTTCCCTCTCAGTACTGCTTTGGCTGCATCCCATAGGTTTTGATATGTTGTGTTGTCATTTTCATTCGATTTGAGGTAGTTACTGATTTCCTTTGAGATTTCCTCCTTGACCCACTGTTTGTCCAAGAGTGTGTTGTTTAATTTCCATATCTTCATGTCTAATCTAGTTCTATGCCTCTTAGTGATTTCCAATTTCATTCTATTGTGGTCAGAGAAATTACTTTGTATCATCTCATTCATTCTGAACTCATTGAGAGTTGTTCTGTGGCCTAGCATGTGGTCTATCTTGGAGTATAATCCATGTGCACTTGAAAAGAATGTATATCTCGCTGTATTAGGGTGTAGTGTTCTGTATATGTCTATTAGGTCCACGTCCTCTAATGTTTTCTTCAGGATCTTTGTTTCTTTACTGATGCTCTGTCTAGATGTTCTTTCTAATGGTGATAATTGTGTATTAAAGTCCCCCACTATAATTGTAGAAGCATTTATTTCTCCACTTAGTTTTTCCAGTGTTTGCCTCACATATTTTGAGCCACCCTGATTAGGTGCATAAATATTTGATTGTTCTCTCTTCTTGAGAGATTACTCCTTTTACTAATATATAGTGTCCATCTTTGTCTATTATGATTGTTTTGCATTTAAAGTCTATTTTGTCTGATATTAGAATAGCTACTCCTGCCCTTTTTTGGTTATTATTTGCTTGTAAAATTGTTTTCTAGCCATTCACTTTTAGCGTCCTTGAATCCCTGGATCTAAGGTGGGTCTCTTGTAAACAACATATAGATGGGTCATATTTCTTTATCCATTCTGCTGATTTGTGTCCCTTGACTGAGTTTAATCTGTTAACATTCAGTGTTATTACTCTCAATGAATTTCTTACATCTGCCATATTTTCTTTGGGTTTATGTATGTCCTATGTAGTTTTTGTTTCTCTTTATGCCGTTTTTGTTGTTCTTACACTCTCCTCCAACTCTCTCTCTCCTGTTTTTTTCCTTTCAACCTTTAGAGCTTCTTTTAGTATTTCTTGAAGTGCAGGTTTCTTATCAGCATATTCCCTTCATTTCTGTTTATCTGTGAATATTTTGAATCTCCACCATTTATGAATGCCAGCTTTGCTGCATAGAGAATTCGTGGTTGGAAGTTTTTTTCTTTTAGCACCTTGACTATGTCATACCATTGTTTTCTTGCCTCCATGGCTTCAGCTGAGAAGTCAGCACTTAATCTTATTGTGATTCCCTTGTATGTGATGGTTCTCTTTTCTCTTGCTGCCTTGAGTATTTTCTCTTTGTCTTGAGCATTGGACATTTTGACAAGTATGTGTCTTGGGGTTGGCCTGTTGGGATTTATACTGTTTGGGGTGCACTGTGCTTCCTGGATATGTACATCCATCTCCCTCATTAGGGTTGGGAAGTTTTCAGCCATTATTTCCTTCAAAACTCCTTCTGTTCCCTTTCCCTTCTCTTCTCCTTCTGGGATGCCTATGATGCATATGTTTGTATGTTTTGTGGTATTGGTTAAATCCCTGAGTCCCTGCTGGATTTTTTCTATCTTTTTATTTATCTGATCTACTATGTGTTTCATTTCAGATGTACTGTCTTCCACATCACTAATTCTTTCTTCTGGCTGTTCAAATCTGGTGTTATGTGAATCTGTCGTCTTTTTGATTTCTTGGATTATGCTATTTATTGACACCATATCCATTATCTTTTGGTGTATGTTTACAATTTCTTCAGTATGTGCTCCCAGTGTCTTCTTAATATCCTTAATCTCTTCCTTCACTTCATGAACTTGGTCCATGATATTTGTTTGGACAGCTTTGATTAGTTGTTCTATGTTCTGCATCTCTTCCTGGTGTTTGGTTTGTTCTTTGGAATGGTCCATGTCTTCCAGTTTTTCAGTATGATTTGTAAATTTTTGTTGCCCTTTGGTCATCATTTTATCTTGATGGGTTTACTCAGTTGATTAGCTTCTCTCTCTGCTCTAGAGTTTTATTTAGCTTGTAGTTCTGTGTGTGTGTGTTGAGTTTTCTCATTGACACTTTCTTCCTCTTGTCATATTTCCTTGCTTTTTTCTGTGTTTCCTTGAAAGAAGAAGATTAGGGCTAGAGCAAACAAAAGGGGTGAGAAAGGCTAAGGGATAATAGTACTATTGATAAAAGTTAGAAGAGTGGCCGTATCAGATTTAGTAAATTGAATATTTAACTCATGTCGGCAGTGTAGAGTAATGGGGGAAAAATTGGAGTGCCTACAATGGAGTGGGGAATCAAATAGAGAAAAATATATAGAATATTTTATAAGGCCAGAATGATGAAGAGAGAGAAAACTAATAAAGAAAAGGCTGAAAGAAAAAAGCTAAAATAAAAAGAAAGAAAGGAAAGAGAACAGAATAGACAAGATAGAAGTTAACAAGGGTGAAGTTGAGAGCGAATGAAAAAAGGAGGAATGTAAGAACCACAACAGAAAGTTGAAGGTCGAAAGTTGAAGGAAGGAAAGGAGATGGTGTTGGTAGACACAATCACTATACACAGAGAATGGAAAGTCAAGGATGAAGAAGACGAGCAAAGAAGAAAAAAGCTATCAGTACCTAATTTAAAAGAAAAAACAAAAAAGAGGAGAGAGTAGTGGTAAGAAGCACACAAACATGCAGTCAAAGCTAAGGAAAAATAGCGTTCCCTTTGGGCCCTTGTGAAGTCTCTCAGCCTGTGTTCATTAATCAATTGCACTGCAGCCTTCTCTCTGGAGGCTTTGAGTCAGAATTTAGCGATTAAAGCAAGTCAATACATTTCTTTCTCTATATTTTTTGATGTAATAAGGGTCCTTAAAGAATGCCTCTTCTAGACCACCCCCTTCTGTGAGCAGACCCCAAATAGGCTCATGGGGACTTATCTATTACTTCCCACTGCGTGACCCCCCCAGGGGAGCTGAGACTGTGTTACTCAGAACGGAGCTGTAAAATTGCTGGCTCCGCCCTTTGCTGAGCCTAGCGTCTGTGTCACAGTTAGGTAGATTAGCCGTGCACAGCAGATTCGCCTCTCCCCTCAGCCCAGCACCACTTCCAGCCGGTTAATTCACTCCTGAAAACTGCTAGGGGTTCCTGGCGACCAAACCCACAGAAAGGAAACCCCTCTCCACCCTTTGCCAGAACCTTCCCACTCTCAGAGTTTATTCCCCCCCTCACTGGTCTACCAGTGTGGATTTGGACTGCCCAGCCCCCCACCCGGAGAACAGGGTTTAACCGCCTATGTTTCCAGCTGAGGAGTAAAGAACTCAAGATTTTATGTTAAGCAGTCCAACTCACAGTCCAGTTGCCTCCAGACCGATGCACCTAAGACGTCCATCCCCCAGGCTCCCAGAAAAGACCACCCTGGCAGGCTCCCGTCTCCAATCAGCCGTCCTCTGCTTGAGAGCTGGTGACTGCGCACCTAAACTGACGCCATCTTGCCTCTTCTCCTCAGCCTCAAATCTTCATCAATATATTGTCAACTAGAGGCTCTAGCCTTCACAAAGCAAAGTGATTTAAACATTTTGCAATGAAAATCACAAATAAATAACAATAAAAAATATTTTTTATCCAAAGAATAAATACTTTTTATTTATTGAACATATATAATAAATGACTTCTACCCCTTCTGCCTTCTATTTGATTTTTTTGCTATGAGAAGCCAGGATGTGGCTGTGGTAAAAATGGGGCAGGTGGGGGAGTAGAGATGGAGCCAGTAATCCATCTTCTCTCTCTCTCTCATACATTGAGGAGGCAGTGAAGGAAGCTTACCTTGTCTTTAATTCTGACAAACAAGGCAGATCTTGGTTATGGGGAAATAATGGGATCTTAGGAGAAAGTAATCATATCTACCATTTTAGAGTTTATAATAACTGTTTGGAAAAATTATAAAGGGAATCTGGTGTTGAGCAAGATGGCATGACCACAGTGGTTTAGATGGTGTCCTCACCTTGGTGTCCCCACCTTAAATTCAGTGAAGGTAAGTTTGGCTTCATCATGTTATCCTTTTTTCCCAAATCATCTATCTCCTGATTGCTCTCTTTCTTCCATGGTGGTATTATTATTATTATTATTAATCGCTGTGGTTGGAAAACATGAAGCCATTTTAAGGTAGTTGATAAGACTATTCAGGTTTGAATCCCAACTCTACCCCTTATAAGCTGATGAGTCTGGGTGAGTTACCCTTCTGTAAAATTGGGATACTAATTCCTTCTCATAGGGTTGTTGTGTGGATTAAACAGTTAGCACTATGTAAAGTGCAAACAACAGTGCTTGGCACAGAGTAAGAGCTCTGTAAGAATTATTATTATTGTTGTTGATAGTAGTTGTCATTTAATTACTTGTCTGTAGATTCTGGAAGTTCAAGGATCTTCTCTCTTTTCACTCTTGGACAGGTCACTGTCCTTTATAACCACACTACAATTTTCAAACAAAGTAAATTTTCCAGTAAATGCTTTTCATCATTTCTTTCTCTTTCTCATAGCATGGGTTGACCTACATTGAACAGACAGTAAATTTAAACTTCTTTGATTGGCAGACAAAGCTCCACATCCCAGCCTTAACCATATTCTTCAAACTTTCATTTTATGGAAAAGATGCAGTTGCTTTTTGGGGATGCCTTCTCAGTACGGTTTCAGAAAAAGCAGCTCCACCTACTGGACAATTTTTTTCTTCTAAGCAAAACTGAGCATTAAAATTCTAGACTTACTTAAAAAGACTTGATACCATCTAAGGCAGTGGTTCCCAAACTAGCAGGACAAAGACTCACTTTGAAAATTCTGGTGCAGGTTCCTGGGACCAGCCTAGACCCACCTAGGAGTCAAATCAATAGTTTGTGGCAGAATCAATTCAGAAGGTTGGCTCTTGGGTTCCTCCTAAAGCTGCTTTGGAGCAATTCTTCAGGTTATTCTTGGATGTTCCAAACCTCCCTCTGAAGCCTCTCACCTGGGCTGCCCCTCCCGAAGTTTTTCACTGTGGTACAGCCTTCCCCTCCCTTTCCTACTCTCTAGCAAAATGCCTTTCTCTATGTCCCATTCCCTTTCAGCAATCCATACAATTGGAAAGTAC
Source organism: Chaetophractus vellerosus (assembly GCA_004027955.1). NCBI lineage: Eukaryota > Metazoa > Chordata > Mammalia > Cingulata > Chlamyphoridae > Chaetophractus > Chaetophractus vellerosus. The sequence continues at coordinate 5,882 of PVKH010027329.1, read as the reverse complement.
CCTATTAAAATAAGATGTGAGCTTAAAAAAATTTCAACTTTAAATTATAAAGCAACATATGGCCATGGTAACAGAGTCAAACAATGCAGAAGTACAGGAAAGTAAAAAGCAAAGCTCCTTTCTGTTTTGCTCTTCTCATGTCCCACCAAACTGCTCCATTCCCAAAGCCACTGTTAACATCTGGAATGAGTCTGTTAAGGTGTTTTGTCTATACTGACATACTCATACAGTTTCTTTTAAAAAACCCATTATTGGAGTACAATTGTCATAAAATAAACTGCACATAGTTAAAGCGCACAGTTTGATAAGTTTTGACATATGCACACCTGTGAAACCAGTACTACATGAACATATCCATCATCTCCAAAAGTTTGAAAGAAGGAACACAAATGTTTCATCCATGAAAACCATTTGGCACTTTTCAGTGCTTTTAAGAACACATGCAGAATATCCGCAGATCTAAGGTCATTTCTAACATTGACTGAGTTGAGTGCATATGACCTTTTACGTGTATTATTCATCCCTTGAGGTTTAACATGAGAAAAAATTGCTTTTAAAACCCCAACCCCTTGTGGACAGTTTGAGACTTAAATGGTTTGTTTGGCTGCACCCTGGGAATCTCTGAAATATCAGCTGTTTTTAGCAAGGCACAGGTAATTGGTGCTGGCTTTGGTTCATTTATTCTAAGATCCCATTTAAAGGAAGACTAGATAGGCTTGGTTGTGGAAGAATCATGAATAGTAACTAGTATTTCACTTTGAAAGTCTTTGAAATCATTGTTGTTGAATGCAAAGGGAACCTAGAAGACAATGGGAGAACAACAATTTAGAGTAAAGCTGTATGTTTACACATCACTTACAAGTGTTTAAAGAATTCTCATATCTGTTCTCATTTGACTCTCAGAGTAGCACTGAAAAATAGATAGTGCAGGTATTACTATCCTCATTTTAGAGGGAAGAAGACTGAGGAAAGTTATGTTATTTGCTTTAGATTTTAAAACCGGGACTGGTGACTCCTAGTCTGTATACTTTCCATTACACCATACTTATCTACTCCAAACCACATTTTACAGTTGAGAAAACTGAGTCCCAGTGAGGCTAAGCAATGTATCTCAAATCACTTGGCAAGTTAATCGTGGTATTGGAACTAGAACACAAGTCTCCTAATTTACAATTAGGAACACGTTTCTTTAGTGCTTATCTCATAAATCTGTGCTCTCGTGTCCCTCAAACTCCAAGTGGAAAATGGAAAGTTGACGAAACCCTCATTGGAATTACTTTTCTCAATTGTGAGGGCAGGCATATGAAGCATGAAATATCTTCTCAGGTGATTCTGATACCCACCATTAGTAAGATCACTCCAGGGTGGGGTCTGATCAGGTGGGGAGGGAGACACACTCCGAAACCTCTGGCCGACTCCTCACATTTTCACATTTTGGCTCTGACCCACATTTGCAGCTGCTCAGGACGCCAGGCTCAGGGGGCTGCTCCAGCAGGGCTGTTTCACACCTGTGTTCTGACCTCTGGGCAAGTCCTCTCTCCTTTCTCCAGGAAATGGGGAAGGCCACTGTGGGGGCTGTGAGTTTTATAACACAACCTTGCCAGGGTTGAAGACCTGTTTCCCCAGCAGCTCTTACAATCTGAGCTTTGGTGTGAAACACACTGTTAGAGTGAAAATGTCTTATTTCCTGGTCTCAATTCCTGCTTTTGGGAGTTTTTATGAATATTTGATAATTCTCTTGGGGCTGGATCTTGGCACAAGAGCTTCCTGGAAATATGAAAATGTTACCTGGGCTTGCTTACACTTTAGTAACCCTTGCTGGAGCAATTTAGTTTGAAAGAAAGCAAGAGACCCTCTTTAGTCCAAATATTTTAAACTATTACATTCTCAAACTTTCACAAATTTCAGTGTTTTTTGCTGTAGTCAATTACATTTCCTAAAGCAAGCACTGCTTCATAAAACCTATTTAAAAGTGAATATTCACCTTGATTTCAAACTTAGCACTATGTATTTTCACTTCATTGTGCTATTCCCAGTAAATACTTAATTTTTTTATTGTTGGGTGGATAACTGGAGTTTTCACATCATCTTGCACAATTTTCTCTGCAGTTTTGATTTATGAAGAAAATACTTTTTCTGTATAAACATCAATTCCAAATTTCAAAATCTGAATCCTAGACCATTGTGTTAAGCTTACAACTTATTCTTCCTACATCCTTCAAGATGGGATATTAAAGAACACCAAGGACAAGCAATGGAGGAAGACATGCGATAGACTAAGAAATCCCCAAGACATATAAAGCAGGTGGAAAGAGGATTGGGTGCTATGTGAAATGATAAGTGGATGGAAAATTTCTTTCTTCCCAATTGTGGTATCTACTCCTAGGATACCAAAGAGGTCTTATGTGGAAGGCTATCAGAGATTATACACTTATTGAAATTGATAAGGAATATTGACTTAGGAACAATGTTTTTTTTTTTTTGTTTTTTTGTTTTTTTTTTTTTTTTTCAGGTGGAGGTTCTTGGACTCTTTGGAGGCCTTTGCTCAGGGTGGCTAGCCAGATGTCAAAAAGAAATGAAACAAACAAACAAAATTTAAAAATGAAACAAAAAATAAAGAAAAAAAAGAGAAACACTTTAATGGTGACACATTTGACATACAAAAGATACTGAAAGTGATTTAAATCTTCATGGAAATGTCTACAAAAAGGTACAAAGGAATGATTACCTTGTTTGTCACAGCAAAACATCCTAAACTTCTCATTAGTGGTTCATCAACCACAAATCTTACTCCTCAAGTCAGCTTCTAGGGTGACCAGATAATTTATTGTACAAATTGGGACACTCTGGAGAGTGGAAATGGGTACTATTAATAATTACACTGAGCCAATGGGCATATACCAGGCCCGTTCTCAGCAAACTGGGCCAAATGGTCACTCATTGCTTGTCCCTCAGAGTTGATTTTATCTTCCTTTCTCTATTTCTTTCAAACTCTGGCATGCCCTGGGCCATCTACCTTCACTTTTTCTCCTAATCTACTAGTCTGTGGGATCTATTCTATTTTCCAAGAGGAGCCAGAATGTAAATCACTGTGTCCATTATTGGTAACAGCACAACAAAATCCTAATAGCTGTTCAAGCTTCATCTCTCACCACCATTCCTCTCTCTCATTTATATTTTAAAAGATAGCCTCTTCATCTGGAAGTAGTGACACTCCAGTACCACTGAATACAGTAAGCTCCCAGATCTTGTTTTCTAAATACCATTCTTCAATAGAAGCAACAAGGGCTCCTTGGAGAAAAGACTGATTCCAGGGATGGAGCAGGAAAATATGAGATGAGCCTGAAGAATTTTGTAGTGTTAGGAACTAAGGAAGTGCTCAAAAGCAAAAACATGGGAGCATGCCAAAGGGACACAGCTCCAACCTAAAAGAGCTCCCAAAGGCAGGACATGAGTCTGTACTGATATAAATAAATAATTGAATAAACAAACAAATAAATAAAAGGAAGAGAAGAGAAAAATCTTCCTTACAGATTAATAATAATATATGCAGATACTCCACCCTCTAGGAGATAGAGCTTAATCCTCCTGCCCCCAAGCACGGGCTGGTCTTAGTGGCTCACTTCTAATGCCTGGAAGACAGAAAGCAGGTAAAGTGGGATACAAGCTTAACACAATGGTCTAAGATAGAAAGGGTCTATTATACTGTAAGGTACAGTAACTCTGTAGTGGAGAAACCGCAAATACTACCTTAACCAAATGATCAAAGTCAACACCACCAGTGATAAATCATGTTTATATCATATAACTCCTGTTATGATGTGATGGCAAGAGGACTGTGGTATTCTTCCCCAAGCTTTAACCTGAGTCTAATTATGATTAAAAAACATACATCAGATTTACCAAATTGGAGTAAATTCTAAAAAAATACCTGCTTATCACTCCTCAAAACTGTTGAGGTCATGAAAAACTAGGAAAGACTGAGAAACTTCCAGAGTACAGTACACTTCAGAGGATATGATGACTAAATGCAATGTGGTATACAGAACTGAATTCTGGAACAGAAAAAGGGCATTAGCGGAAAAACTGGTGAAATCTGAATAAAGACTGGGGTAATAGTGATGTACCCACGTTTATTTCTTAGTCTATTACTGTACCATGATAATATAAAAAATCATGGGGAAACTGGGTGAGGGGCTATACATGAACTCTGCACTATCTTTGCAACTTTTCCGTAATTCTAAAATGATTTGAAAATATAAATTATTTTTAAAATAAAAAGGACATAGTAGCCAATTGAATAACTTCTCTCTAGCCAAATCTGGGTCAATCTGAGCATCAAACTTGGATTACAGCCCAATGAATACAATAAGATCCCTGAGTTTGTATTAATATAAATGAATAAATGAATGAATGAATAAGTTGGTGATATGGGAAAGTTCTTCCTTATTGCATACTGCCAATTAATAAATAAAGAAGGAATAATAGAGTTAAAAAATCATCAATGGATGCTAAAACTCGTGGTGGAAAGTTTGATGAGGAACAATATGCTTGCATTGTCTCAAAGTATTTACCTACAAAGGAAGTACAAAGGGGAAAACAGTAACTTTTTATGGAGAAGAAGAAACCTGGCAGACATCATAAAGGATTAATGTTAGTCTCACCAAAAATGACAAAGCAATTTCATATACCTCTGGAAATGGTGCACTGAGGACACATCACTTCTGTAGTTTTCCTGCCCTCCAAAAACACTCAACCTGAATCTAATCATGGTGAAATAGTCGACAAACCCAAATTGAGAGGCTTTCTCCAAAATAACTGGCTTGTATTCTTCATAAATATTGTTAAGAAACATCAAGAAAGGCTAAGGAACTGTTTCTGATTAAAAGAGATGAAAGAGACTGGCAACTAAATGCAATATAAGATGCAGGGCTGCATCCTGGACTGGGAAAAACAAATAGTTAATAGGTACTTAAACAAGTACATTTATACACAATAGCCAAAAGGTGGAAAGAGCCCATGTGTCCATCAATAGATGAATGGGTAGATAAATAAAATGGAACATTATTCAGCCATAAAAAGGAATAGATTTCTGATACATGCTACAATGCAGATGAAAGTTGAAAACTTTATGCTAAGTGAAAGAAATCAGACACAAAATGTCACCTATTGCATGATTCAATTTAAAGGAAATGTCCAGAAGTGGTAAATCCAGAAAGACAGAAAGCATATTGGTGGTTGCAGGGACTGGGGGAAGGAGGGAACAGGAAAAAACTTCTTAATGGGTATGGGGTTTTATTTTGGAGTGAGGAAATTTTTTGCAACCATATAGTGGTGGTGGTTGTACAACTTTGTGAATGTGCTAAATCTCATAGAACTGTTCACTTTAAAATAGTTAATTTTATGTTGTGCGAACATCACCTCAATAAATTTAAAAACAATTGGCCAGGGGCCGGCTCGATAGCCCAGTGGATAGGGCACTGGCATACCACATGGGAGGCCCTGGGTTTGATTCCTGGGGACCTCTCCTAGCCGGCAGACCGCCTTGAGAATGGCAAGCCGCCATGGGCGGGCCGGAGCCGCTTTGGGCAGGGCAAGAAGTTGCCATGGACAGGGCAAGAGCCGCCACGGGCAGGGCAGGTCGCCCGCGGATGGAGCGCAGCCAGCCACCCGCGAACTGAATCAAGCGCCGGCCATGAACGGACGCAGAGACCGCCCACAAGCGGGGAAAGCCGCACCTGCGCAGTGACCACTCTCGGCGCGTTGCCGCAGCGGGGGGAAGGGGAGATATGTAATAAAATAAATAAATCTTTAAAACAAAACAAAACAAAACAAAACAAAACAAAACAATTGGCCAGAAAAACTAAAAAAAAAAAAAAAAA
>PVKH010027328.1:0-13035 GCA_004027955.1 Chaetophractus vellerosus | reverse complement strand
TACCTGCCTGAGGTACTTTCTGGAATGTAGGGCATTCTAAGAAGATAACAATGGGCTTTCTGAAATGAGGAGACAAATATTGGACTTAGGAAGGCATTGGAAATGAAATATGTCAGACAGAGTATATTGAAGAAGGAGGTATTCAGAAAAGAAACTCCAAAAATCTCAAATAAGCTGACTTATGTTTGTGGTTGTAACACAGGCAGTAAAGCCCATAAAGGTTGACCAAATGTTTCAATATTCCAAAGAAACCACTCGGGAGGCCAGCAGAAGTAGGCATGTCTTTAATAGTTACAGAACCTGATGGTGGCCACCGGAAGTTACCGAGCCTGCCCTTGGGGGTAGGGATTTTAAAGGTATTATGGGTTAGGGGACAGACAGCACCCAGAACAGCTACAGAAATGCTACAGAAATATGCTTGTGCCCGTGATTCTCAGAACATTCTTACCACATCCTTGGTCTTATTTTCAAGGACTGGGTTGCTGGCAAGTTCAGCCTGTCTTTTCCCTTAGTTCTAATCAACAGGGAGGAGGAGGGGGGGTGGGCAATTATGTTAACCCCTCAGTGGTTGAATACTAAATATTAATTCCTGTGGTCAAAGTACACAGGAAAAGATAACCATTTACTTGTAAGCTGAACAATTCAAGGTAAGAGAGGCCAGGTAGACATTAGATTTCCAAATAACCAGAGTCCTTGTTGAAAGCTCTGTCAACTGGTAGAGAACTCGGAGTTAAAACCTACTACAGACCCTACCGATATGATATAGCTTGTAACCAATTGTCAAAAAGATATCTTATCCTTCTTTTACAAATTTAACACACCTTAATGAACAAAAAAAACACACTCATTAATATAAATTTCACAATATGCAGCTTCCAGCAAAACATATTCAACATATGACCAAGTGAGAACATGTGTCTTTAAACAGGAAATCCAGTAACCAATTAAAATAGATCCTGAAATTACAGTGATAGTTGAATAAGCATGCAAGTTCTTCTTTAAAACAGACATTTCTAAAAATGAATGTCTAAACACTTTTTAAAAAAGATTTATTTATTTCTCCCTCCCTCCATTGTTGTTTGCACTCACTGTCTGATCTCTGTGTCTGTTCATTGTGTGCTTGTTTTTTTGTTTTGTTTTTTTGTTTTGTTTTGTTTTAGGCAGCACCAGGAACCAAACCCAGGACCTCCCATGTGGGAGGTAGACATCCAATCTCTTGAGCCACCTCTGCTCCCTGCTTGTTGGGTCTCTCATTGTGTTTCCTTGTTGTGTTACTTCTTTGCATCATCTTGTTGTATCAACTCACTGCATCAGCCCATTGCATCAGCTTGTTGTCTTGCTCATCTTCTTTAGAAGACACCATGAACTGAACCTGGGACCTCCCATGTCACAGGTGAGTGTTCAAATACTTGAGCCACATCCAATTCCTCCAAACACTTTTGATAACCTTTTTATTTCTAATGTGTAACATAACACCAAGAGTATATCATCCCCCCAAAAAAATATTTGTTTAATAAACATAAACATTGAATGTAAACCACATTTGTAACAAAAATGCATCAAATCCCATGCTATGTGTAAATTGAAAGTAGAAAAAACCAACTGGCAGTTTTGTTTGAATACACTGTGTGTTTGTCTGTGTGTGCATATTGCTTCCTTATAATGATTCCTTATGTTCCACATATGCAGGAAGAAACAGTTTAGTAATACCCTAGTCACATTAACCATATGTGTTTTAGGAATCTCATTCTTTTAATGAATTTAAATATTTTTTTTATTGTTTCTACTACATTTTCCTGAATCCATGAATTCCCCATAATTTGCTTCATGTTTTTGTCAACTCTTCAGAACACTTTGATTAATTATACCCTTGGGGGAGATACATGATGCATGGACAACATAGTTAACAAATTACGGACATATGACAACTTGCAATACATAAGAATGTTCTGTGAGAGAAGGGAGATGTTTACTAGTCCCTGACTGAGAGTGATGGTGAGGCATAAAGGAAATACATCAGTCATGTTGACATGAAGGCAAAAATCAGCATATGAAAGACTGATGGAGCTGGAATATGTAGAGTCAAGGACAAGATTTGAGAGAGCTAGCAAAATAAAGTGACTAAGAAAACTGCATGGTGTCCATTTGTGATCTTGGCTGATCCCTTAGCTCTACACATTGGGATGAAACATCATAAGGCCATGCCTTTGACAACTGTGAAAAATCTGTAAGACAAAAATGACCATAGATCAGTTGATGAAATATTTAGGGCATTTAGTGAAAACAACCTAAGGGAGTAGAGCTAAACCATCATACTTGAAAAAATTCAAAACCCACACTTAGAACTCAGAAAATAACACTCAAAAGGATTAAGCTGATTTGCAAGTAAACAACTTGCCTGCCAAAATAAAAATCAATACTTGTTAAAGACATATTTTAAACATAAAGAAATTTGACAGCATGATTTCCACAATGTCCAGAATCCAGAGAAATATATTTTTGGCAATTTGAAGAAGCAAGAAACTGTTACCCATAGTCATGAGAAAATTAATCATCAGTAATAGACCTTGGAATAAAAAAGTGGATTGGATTAGAAGTCAAGGAATTTAAAATACAGAAATATATTCAAGGATTTATAGGTAAAAAGAAAACAAACAAACAAAAAAGCAAAAGTAAAAATCACGATAAATAATTAAGTTTAGTTTCCAGAACTGAATATAATATCTGAAATGAAAATTTCACTGAATAGGCATGAAAGTGGATTAGACAGAAAAAAAATGAACTAGAATACTGAGCTATAGAAACTATAGAAGAGGAAAACAAGAATGAAAAAAGTAATTTGAGAAAATTGGGGTACAGTATCAGCTGATTGTGAATATATTAATCTGAATTCCAACTGGATAGGAGTAACTGTCATAAATTTTTTTAAACATAAAGGCAAAACTTATTGACAATTTGATTAAATCTATAAATTCAGAAACCAAAAGCTCAAAGTTCCCCCAAAAGAATAAATCTATACACATATAAATAAGCAAGATGCATCATAATGAAACAGGGTAGAATAGGGACCTAAGGAGGAGGGTCAGAAAACCCAATTAACCATGCTAAAGCCACATGGTAAGAGAGGCTGAAGCAAGAGCCTGTTGACTTGCACAAGCAACTTACAGTACATACCCAACAGCTGCATTATCTGAAGACAGCTAACAAAATTATCACATGGCAGCAAAGAGAGAAGGGGCAGGAGGGGCACCACCACCACCACCCACCTCCTTTCATATACCTCATGCTTCATGGTCAGTGTCCAAAGGCCAATCACTGCTGGAAAACATACCCTACAAAGCTCATGGACAGCAGTCAGAAGCCAATCACCACTGGACAGCAACTTCTAAGCCCCTAAGTGAATCAAACTGCCCAATGAATTTCCCTTGATTTGTCTTATATACACCAATCAGCACAAAACCTAGAGACCTGTAGCCCATAAAGCAGGGAACACCAGGGCAAAGTGCACATCTCTACCTTAAGCACTCCACACTCATGTCTGAGTATGTACTTTATATTTATTAAACTCTTTTCTAACATTCTTATAACTGTGGTGCATCTCTGAATTCTTTCTTATGTTGTAACCAAGAACCTGGATACCAACTCCACAAACATATTTCTGGTGAACCAGCCAGGAGGTAACCCTCTTCTCCATCCAACAAGACTGGTAAGTTTTGGCTTCTAACCGAAACCTGTCTATATGTCTATCTATATGTCTGTCTCTCTCTTTGCCATTCCCACCAGACCTCCAACCCTGGTCCCAAAAGACATAATTTCATTTTATCCAAGAGCCCTCCAGCTCCCTCTTTGGGCAGATCCAAAGAGGTTCTGGGCAACAGGTAACACCATCCTTGAAACCTGACTAGGGACAACATTCCCTGAGTTGAGTAGAAATCCAATGGGAGCACAAAAGTACAAGAGATCCAACCCATCCTAAACTGCATTCTAATTCGGATCACCTTCTCCTTATCCATGAATGACCAGACATAATGTCTTATTTATCTCAGTATAACTTATCTCCTAATTATCTCAAAGATCTGCTGCAATGTGGAACAGGGCCTATAGAAAAGGTCTGTTCACTTTTGGCCACACCCATGACTTTCAATTTCTAGCCATTTGACAATAATCAAACTTTACCCCTCAATGGAACAGATTCAAAAACTGTGAGAAGAAGTCAACCTCCTCCTACAAGAACTCTGCTTAGTAGCTTCAGTGCAGAACTTAGGTCCAGACATCTCCTAAGACCTAGGATGCCCTGAGGGACACCTGGTGGCATAGCTTCTGTGTTCTCTGGGTTCCAGGAGACAGAGCAGAAGCTCCAAACATCCCATGGGACTTGAGCAACATGGGCACTTCAGGTTGGAGGCCAGCTCCAAATGCATCCCAAGACTTGAGTAACCTGGGTACATCAGTTTGGATACCAGTTCCAAATGTTCCCTGAGACTTAAGTCACTTGAGCATTTTGGTTTGGAAACCAAAAGTTCAGTCATACCAGAATCTGGGATGCCAGATCAGCTGACAAACTTTTCTCCATTTCTCCTTAGAATAATAAGCATGGCCTCCAGCATTCCAGCAGACTTCCCACTCAGGTATATACCCCCAAAATTGACACCCCTATCTACAGAGGGATTGAAAAGGAATAAACTGATCTTCTTTTGTAACATCACATGGCCGCAGTACTGTCTTGAAGATAGCCAGCAATGGCCTGCCAAAGGCACTTTAAATTATAACCTTATTTTACAGTTAGATATTTTGTTTAAAAAAGAAGGGAAGTAGTCAGAAATTCAATATGTTCAACTATTTATGGCTCTGTATCAGAACACAGGTTTAAAGGGGTCTCACAGATGGTGTTATGCTCATGAAGGGAACTTACCCCAAAAAGGAAGGAGCCAGAAGAGAAGGAACAGAGAGAACCTGAGAAGGAGGGACATATCTTAGATGACCCCATCCTCAGTTCTTTCCACATTACTCAGTTCCTGAACCTGAGACCCCCTTACACACACACCCCCCTCATGGTCTCTGCACCCCCACCTTATGTGCCCAGAGCCAGTCTCTTTCCAACTCCCCGAAGAACCCAAAAGCAGCCTCTACTCAATAAAAGAGATAGCAAATGGAGATGCAGGGACAGTTAGAGGGCATATCCCCTTCTCTCTGAAAGATCTAGCTCAAAGCAGAAAACAACTAGGGTGATCTCAGAAGATCCAGTAAAATTCACTGAAGAATTTCAAAACTTAACCCTAAATTTTGAATTAACATGGGGTGATATGCATGTGATCTTATCTATCTGTTGCACACCAGAGGACAAGAGCCACATTTGGAGGAGGGCCAGGGAAATGCCAATAAAATGGCATCCCAACAAACTCAACAACATGCTGTGGGAGCCATAGCAGTCCCAACCACTGACCCTGATTGGAACTACCAAAGGGGAGAAGCAGACCTAAGGAAAAGGGACCACATGATAGCATGTTTATTAAAAGGAATGAAAAAATGTGTCACCAAGTCTGTTATCTATAAGACGTTACAAGAGATAACTCAGGAAGAAAAGGAAAACCCTACCCTCTTCCCAGAAAGCTTAGTGGAGACTATGCAAAAGTGCACCCAGGTTAAGTTGGACTCACCAGGACAAATTATGCTAAAAGTACACCCAGGTTAATTTGGACTTACCAGGACAAATTATGCTAAAATTAGGCCAGTCACCTCCAGAAACTTGAAGAAATCTCCAAAAGCTACCACCAGGATCCCAGACCCCAATGAATTCTCTTTTAGAAACAGCTTTTTCCATTTTTAACAACATGACAAGGCCACCAAGGAAGCAAATGTAAGGAGGAAGAGGCAGAAGGCTCGCCTTAGAGCAGTTGCCATAGGCGGCAGCCCAACGCCTTGGGATCACCCCTGCTCGGGCCCTAAAGTAAAAGGATCCTGCTTTAAATGCTGGGAGCTAAGCCACTGGAAAAAAAGACTGCCCCAAATCATCGCAACCCTGCAGGGAGACCCTGGTCCCTGTCACCAATGTGGTAATACAGGCCATTGGGCTCAGGAGTGCACCGAACCCTGAAGGCCTGGGGTGGGATTTGTGGTGTGCAGAGCACAACCACAGGCCCTTGTGGCATAAACCAGAGAGGAATAATGGGACCCAGCACAGAATGTGGCTCCTTGGATAACCAAGTGGAACACCAACCTTGAGATGCCCTGGAGATCTTCAATGTGGCCACTAAGAATATTAACTTTTTGATTAATATGGGAGCCATCTATTTAGCCTGTCAATCTAAAACTCCTTCTTCCCAAACCTGTCCAGTTGTGGAATTGAAGGTAAATCTAAAATTAGATCCTTTACTGAGTCCCTCCTATGTAAAATAGGAGACCTAATAGTGAGTCATCAACTTTTAATTGCTCTAAATGCCCTATCCTTTTACTGGGTTGGGGCTTACATTTTTACCCTGGGGGCATGCATAGAATTAGTAAGAATAAATAAAATCTCTAGAATGCCTGTTACCCAGTGCTCAAAAGAAGAATGTGGAAGCTTGTGCTTGGCCATGATTCTAAATAAAGAGCCAAATGCCACATCAATGGCTATCCCCCAGAAAACAAGTAGGAAATAAATCTTATGCTCTGGGAAATAGGAACCTGGATGGGCTCTCCAGGTTCCCCCAGTTTCCATCTCCTATAATGCTCAATTACCATATCCCCATAGAAAACAGTATCCTCTAAAGAACAAAGGAATGAATGGGCTCAAGCCCATGATAAAAAATTTTTAGAAATTGGCTTTCTAATTCCCTGCTAATTCCCCTGTAATGTCCCTATACTTCCAAAGAAGAAGCCAAATAACCTACAGGTTAATTGAAGACTTAATAACAATTAATAACTTTGTGATTCCATTCCTCCAGTAGTACCTAAGCCTTATACCATTCTACCAAATGTAAGATGTACTTGAAGTCATGGGTCATCAATGGCTTACAGGTATCCAGTTAAGTAACTACCAGGCTAAATTACTAGAGACCCCTGAGGAGCAACTAAGGGTATGTGAAACTTAAATCCAGCTACCCTGGTACTGGTCAGATCCTTAGGGGCCCTACTCCACTCCTGCCTTGAAACTCTTAACCAGAATGACTCAAGATCGCCAGATTTAAAGGATGAGCCTCTAACAAACCTAGAATTTAAATGGTTCACAGATGGAAGCAGTTTTATTGGGGAAGGACATAAAATGGCCGGCTACACAGTGGTCTCTCAATTTAAAACTATAGAAGCCTAAGCCCCTCCCCCTGGGACCTCAATTTGTTTAGCTACTAACATGACAATTATAAAAACCTTTCTTTTAATTGATCTTCTTATTCCAAATCTCTCCAAAGTTCAGACTATCTCAAAACACCATTTTTTCAACATAATCCAAAAGGTGGTTGACATATATAATATCTTCTCTTCATTGGTGTGTGTTCCCCAATTAGAAGAAATGATCACCTGGCCAGCTCATCCCTGTGAACCTGCTGACACTCCTGCCCAAATATTCTCACATGCCACCAGCACTTATAATGCTACCTCTGGGCCCTCAATTTCTTTTCCTTGCTTGGACTTGCCCTCAAACTTACTTGGTCCCCAATCTTTGGACCTCTCACTAAGAATTCCTGACTTACTTCCACTGTAATAACAGTACCATTTTGCATTTTCTCTAACTTCTCCCACACCAGGCAATTTTCTTAAAGCACACAACCATCAATTGCAACCATACCTTGTGGGTAGAAAACCTAATTAACTTAACAGCCCTTTCTCACCAATTTACATTTTGCAAAAATAACTGTCTAGTCCATCTTGCCAACCAATATATTCAAGCAGTGACAGGGCTAATTCCTAATGCTTCTCACTATAATACTTCTAACTTCTCCAAGTTCAAGCCCTCCTATAACTCCACTTAGTTTATTTTGGGAGTCACTATGCCAGCAACCTTCTGTTAAAAATTTTAGTGCGCTCATCCAAATCCTTAATATTGGATGAGCTCTGGGAAATGCTCTTTAACAATCAATCCAGCAATCCACCTTGCCTCTCAGTCCTTAATGGAGCCAGACAATCCCATTCCATTCATCCTCATTGGACATCAAAAAATCAGTAAGCAACAGCAAGCAACAGTTGTAGGGAATGACACATATAGTGTCTCCATTCCCCCTAACAAGGCTCTTCTTCATCTGTGGAATTAAAGCTCATCACTTTCTTCCTCTTTTCTGGACAGGAACTTGTTCTTTAGTATATATATTTTGCAACCTAAAATAAAATCCAGAAAATGGATCATTTCCACTCCTTGTGTTTTGATCTATTGTTCCCTCCAAACATCTTTCCTGTCAATGATGGGCCTTTCCATTACTTATACTGTTTCTCCTGGGTGCAATCAGAATTGGAGGAACAATAGCCAAGGCACCACTTGCCTCCTTCAGATGCCATGAACCTATCCCAATCTCTCCAAAGCACTAACAACTAGTGTAAAAAGAACTTCAGATACTATATAAGTTGTTGAAACCCAGCTCAATTCTTTAGCAGCTGTAGTCCTTCAAAACTGAAAGTCTCTAGGCATGCTTACTGCACTCAAGGAGATGTGCTTACCTGGGTGAAGAATGTTGCTTCAATGTCAATCATTCTTGTAAAGTACAGGAAAATGTGAAAACAAAACAAAAACAAAACAATCCTTATTGACCAGGAAACAGACTAGAAAAGGCTATGGCAGTACTCCATCCTTACCATTCTTGCTGTTCTTGTACCTCTCCCACTCCCCTTGATTTCTAGCCCTCCTAGGTGCCCTCTCAACTATCCTGCTTATACTCCTAGTAGGCCACTGTATATCTAAGCTCCTAACTCAATTTTTTTAAGATTCATTTTTTAATTTATTACATATCCACCCCTTTCTGCTTGTTCTTGCTGTGTTCATTTTTGTGTTCTTCTGTGTCTGCCTGTCCCCCCTCCCTGTGGCAACCCACTGAGTCAGCTCACCATGTGGTGGCTTGCCCTGCCCACAGGGGCTTGCCCTGCTCATGGGGGCTTGCCCTGCCCATGGCAGCTTGCTTTCTCAAGGCAGTCTGCCTGCTCAAGGAGGCCCTGGGAACCGAACCCGGGGTCTCTCATGTGGTAAACTGGCACCCTACCAATTGGGCTACAGCCGGCCCCCCTAACTCTATATCTTCCAGGATTGTTGCATTCCAAAACAAACTTCTGCTCATGCCTAAATATCACCCAGTCTCAAACATTAAAGCAAGTACCCCTCCTCCTAGCCACAGTAGCATAGAAAGAGAGGTTTACACCTTGTCAGGCAGGGATTATAATCCCTAATCAGTGGGAAGCAGATACAGAAGAATGACCTTCACTCTGCAGCTCCCCATTAAGATTAAGGGTGTACAACTCCCTCAAGGCAGACTTGAGGGGATAAAATAGGGATCTAAGGAGGAAGGGCAGAAAACCCAATAAGCCATACTAACACTACATGGTCAGAGTGGCTGAAGCAACAGCTTGCTGACATGAGCTAGCCTGCTGACTCATAAAGCAAGTTATCACAGGGCAACTTACAGCTGACACCCAATGGCAGCCTTATCTGAAGAAAGCTAGAAACATCATCACATGGCAGGAAAGAAGGAAGGGGCAGGAGGGCACCACCCCTCACCCACTTTCAGTATCTTCATACCTCATGGAGAGTGGCTAGAGGCCAATCACTGCCTGACAACCCACCCTGCAGAGCTTGTGGACAGCAACCAGATGCCGATCACCACTGGGCAGCAACCCTTAAGCCACTAAGAGAATCAAACCACCCAATGAATTTCCCTTGCTTTGTCTCAAATACTTCAAACAGTGCAGATCTGGAGTTCTATTGCCCATAAAGCAGGGAACCCCAGGACAATGTGCATGTCTCTAACTTAAGCACACCCACAGTCATGTCTGAGTGTGAACTTTACCTTTATTAAACTCTTTTCTAACATTATTGTAACTGTGGTGCACCTCTAAATGTTTTCTTATGACATAACCAAGAACCTGGACACCAGCTCCAGAAACAATAAGAAAATTGCTCATGAACAACCAGGAAGACAAAACCTTTTTTTTAAATAATAATTTTTAAAAGATACTTAGATTACATAAATGTTACACAAAATTACAGGAATTCTCATATTCCCCACCTCCCACACCTCCCACAATCTCCCCCATAAACATCCTTCATTAGTGTGGCACATCACCTGCAATGGATATACACATCCTGAGGCTTTGCCATTAAGCATGGACCATAGTTCACATTGTAAAGCACACTCTCTTCCACACAGCTCTGCATGATATATGATGATATAAAGTGGTTTATATCTCTTGTTGCAATGTTACTCAGGATAATTTCGAGTCCCTAAAAAAGCCCTGTATTCCAACTGCTTTTCCCTCTCCCTGTCCCCAAAGAGTCCAGTGGCCACTGGCTCCACATCAATGTTGTAATTTCTTCCATTGCTGTTATGTCTATAACAGAATACCAGTAAGTCCACTCTAGTCCATAGCACTTCCCCCAATCTTGAGGAGTCTGGGATAGTGATGTCCACTCCACCTCCAAGTGAGAGGGGGCTTATATCCCATGGATAAGATGGATGGGATTATCCTGCCTGCAGCAGCAGACTCTCTCCATTCCCTGTGATGGCCATTGTTAATCATCATCTCCCTGCCAGGTGTCCTGGGTGAGTCCATTGAGTGGCAGAGTAGGAGTTGCAGGTCCACCGAGATTCTGGGCCCAGTTGGCACATGGACAGCCCAAAGGCTCCAGTATCTGGAAGTACACCTACAAACTCCACAACCACATATAGGTTTGAATAGAAGGGGCAGATGGACCATGTGAAAAGAAGACATATTTGAGTCCAACTCTGCCATTCTCAGGAACACAGATTCCAAAGCAGGGCAAACTGATAAAGCACCAATCTCTGGAACTATCCACCCTGATATAGGTATCTGGGTGTTTTCAGAGCCCTCAAGAGCCCCTCTATTTGGGGTGATATCCACATTGGGAGCTTATGAGGTCCTACTGAGATGTGCATAAGCATTACCTCTGGGATGACCTCCCGACTGACTTTGAAGTCTCTTAGCCATATGAAATATTTTGTCTTTACCTATAACCCCTTTTATTCAAGGTCTTTTCCAGTCATATTTCCAGTTGGCCCTTGGTAGTAATCCCTTGTTGCCAGGGAGGCTCAATCCTGGGAGTCATGTCCCATGCTGGAAGAAATGTAATGCATTCATATGCTGAGTTTGGCTTAGAGAGAGGCCACATCTGAGCAACAAGGAGGCTCTAAGGAGGCAACTCTTAGTCACCCCATAACAATAGGCTAAGTTTCAATTTCAAGAGCAAAAACTCATAAGGTTAGTCATCAATAATAAGAGCCCATCAGTGGATCATCCTCCTTTGCTAGACCCTGCCCCTGCACTTGGAAGACTGTTGCTACTCCCTTGGAGAATGTGGCAGAGCTCTCCAGGATGGGAATTCAGCATTCTCTCATTTATTGAGTGATACTCTACCCACTGTGACCATGCCCAGTGAGCATTTGAACAATTTTATAGACCTTTTATGTATGTTCATGTGAACTTCCTCTCATGCACCCTCCTTCCTGACAACCCCCACCAATGATCCTCTCCTGCCCCAGTTGTAACCCTTCTGTGATCCAAAGCTTCTTTAAAGATGAAGCCAGGAGCCGGCTGGATAGCCCAGTGGATAGAGCACTGGCATACCACATGGGAGGCCCCGGGTTCGGTTCCCGGGGACCTCTCCTAGCGGGCAGACCACCTTGAGAATGGCAAGCCACCATGGGCGGGCCAGAGCCACTGTGGGCAGGGCAAAAAGCTGCCACGGACAGGGCAAAAGCCGCCACAGGCAGGGCAGTTCGCCCGCGAATGGAGCGCAGCCAGCCACCCGCGAACTGATAGCCATCCGTGATTGGAAGCAGAAGCCGCCCACAAGTGGGGAAAGCCGCGCCTGCGCAGTGACCAGTCTCGGCGCATCCCCACAGCAGGGGGGAGGGGAGATATGTAATAAAATAAATAAATCTTTAAAAAAAAATAAAAAGATGAAGCCAATACAATAACCAAATACAATTAATAGGAAAAT
Source organism: Chaetophractus vellerosus (assembly GCA_004027955.1). Lineage (NCBI taxonomy): Eukaryota > Metazoa > Chordata > Mammalia > Cingulata > Chlamyphoridae > Chaetophractus > Chaetophractus vellerosus. Next base: position 902 of record PVKH010027328.1, on the reverse strand, counting down.
GAAATAATAATGATAAGTTTAAATGTAAGAGATAAAATAAATGAAAACTTAAAAAAACTAAAACTAAAATAAAAGTAAAGGATTGGGATATTCAAAAAATGGGAAAAAATTTAAAAAAAATTGTTTGACATTTTGACTTTTATCACTACAATATCTGGTGTCTAGTTTGTAGCATGGCACTTTCTCCCTCTCACTCCCCAGTGTCTTGCTATTTTTCATTTAATATTCAGTGAATTTTTGGTCACATCAAAGTCACACACAGAATACAAGAGACTCTCATCAGTCTCATGATGATGGACAATGGCCATCCCAGGGAATGAAGAGAGTCTGCAGCTGCAGGCAGGATAATCCCATGCATCTCACCTATGGGATATAAGCCCTGTCTCACTTGGAGTTGGAGTGGACATCACTATCCCAGACTCCTCAAGATTGGGGAAGAGCTATGGACTAGGGTGGACTTACCAGTATTCTGTTATAGACATATAGTGATTCAAGCAATGGAAGAAATTACTGCATGAATGTGGAGCTAGTGGCCACTGGATGCTTTGGGGACAGGGAGAGGGAAAAGCAGATGTAATACAGGGGCTTTTTTTGAGACTTGGGAATTATCCTAAGTGACATTGCAATGAGAGATATAGACCATTCTATATCATCATATATCATGCAGAACAGTGTGGGAGAGAGTTTGGTCTACAATGAGAACTATGGTCCATGCTTAATGGCAAAGCCCCAGGATATGTATATCCTTGCAGGTAATATGCCACACTAATGAAGGATGTTGATGTGGGAGGTTGTGGGAGGTATAGGAGGTGGGGCATATGGGAATCCCTGTAATTTTTGTGTAACATTTATGTAATCTAAGTATCTTTTTAGAAATAAAAATAAAGTTGTTATTAAAAAAA
>PVKH010027327.1:0-13038 GCA_004027955.1 Chaetophractus vellerosus | reverse complement strand
TAATAAACTTTTTTTAGAGATGTTTTAGATTTACAGAAAAATTACACTGCATAGGGAATTCCTATATAATCCCCCCCACCCACACACATACCCATAGTTTCCCCTATTAATAACATCTTACATTAATGTACATTTGTTAAAATTGATGAACCAATATTCAAGCATTGCTGCCAAAGTCTATAGTTTACATTATGGTTAACACGTTGTGCTGTATAGTTTTATAGGCTTTGACAAATGTATAATGCCATGTGTCCATCACTCCAGTATCATACACAAATTTCACCGCCCTAAATATGCCCTGTATTCCACCCATTCATCCCTCCCCTTCCCTTCTGAACCCCTGGCAATTGCTATCTTTTTATCAATGTTACAAGTTCTTCCATAAACACAATAACTACAATAAAAATAAATCTACTTTGGTCCATGGTACACTCCCCCTTTACATTTTTTTTTTTAATATTTATTTTATTACATATCTCCCCTTCCCCCCGCTGTGGTGAGGCGCCGAGAGTGGTCACTGCGCAGGCACGGCTTTCCCCGCTTGTGGGCGGTCTCTGCGTCCGTTCACGGCCGGCGCTTGCTTCAGTTCGCGGGCGACCTGCCCTGCCCGTGGCAGCTTCTTGCCCTGCCCACGGCGGCTCCGGCCCGCCCATGGCGACTTGCCATTCTCAAGGCAGTCTGCCCGCTAGGAGAGGTCCCCGGGAATCAAACCCAGGGCCTCCCATGTGGTATGCCGGCCCCTCCCCCTTTACATTTGTTCATTCCTCAGTCTTGAGGGATTTGAGATGATGTCTGCTCTGACTGCTTCAGGCTGAGAGGGGACTTAGATATTATGGGGCAGGTGGAAGGAATTGTTTTGCTTACATTTGTAGATACTCTATTTTATCTCAACAAAGGGTTCCACTACTGTATTACCTCATAGGAAATTTAGTAACATTAGAAACTAATCAAATCCTTCTATAAGCTTTATTAATAATATTCATTTTATTGCAAAAAACATTTATGTTCCAGTTCCTTCAACTTCTTAGCCATAAACATAAAGCACAGAGATAATGAAGATACAGAAACAAAATATCCCAGGCAGATCTTTCTTTGGTATTAGATACATGTTTATATTTGAACTCCTGTAATACTTAGATTATATGAAGTTTTATAAAAGATTGGTAAGTAAATCACGCTTAAATTTAATTAATAAATGTATGAAAACATTCCTTAAGAAAAATATTCTTTCAAGTATTCTTTACACTGGCAAAAATATTCCTTATTACCCTTCTCCTCCATAAATTCTAAAATCAAAGGTAGAGTATACATACTAGTTCTACATATTTAAATACCTAGGTAATAGCAGAAATTCATGTCCACTTATGAGTTTTCCACCCCTCCCCTAATGATAAAGCAGATAATTCTGAAAATTTTGGTGAGGTGGAAACATGAGTGAGGGCCTTTAGCAATCTTATTTGAAATGACTTGGGTAGGGAAGCGGATGTGGCTCAAATGATTGGGCTCCCATCTATCATATAGGAGGTCCAGGGTTTGATTCCTGGGGCCTCCTGGTGAAAAGCAAGGTGGACCACGCAGGAGTGCTGTCCCACACGGAAGTGCTGGCGCAGCAAGATGACACAACAAAAAGAGACAGAAGAAAGACAATGAGATATGCAGCAGACGAGGGAGCTGAGGCGGCACAAAAGATTGAGCGCCTCTTTCCACTCTGGAAGGTCCCAGGATTGGTTCCCAGTGCCACCTAAAGAGAAGACAAGTAGACACAGAGGAACACACAGAGAGCAGACAGTGCAAAACTTGGGGGAGGGGGGGTGTGCAGGGACGGAATAAATATAGCTTCAGGAAAAAAAAAAGAAGACTTGGGTAGCTTTTAATGAAGATGCTGAAAGTGAAGAAAACCCCTGCCAGAAGTTGGTTAAGATTAACAAAATTGACAGATAGCAAAGAAGAAATCAAAGAAGACCATGGTATGGCATAAAGATAAATGTTATTGACAGGATCAAATGAATTTAGAAACAGACCCACACAAGTAATTTTTTTGACACAACCGTCAAACCTACCCAGCTGAGTCAGAAATGTCTATCCAACAAATGGTGCTGGCAGAACTGGATATCCACAGCTAAAAGAGAGGAGGACCCCTAGCTCATTCCTTATAAAAAAATTAACTCAAAATGGATCAAGGACCTAAATATAAAAGCTAGAACCATAAAACTCCTAGAAGAAAATGTAAGAAAACATCCTCAAGAACTTATGGTATCTGATGGCTTTTTAAACTCAATACCCAAAACATGAGGAATGAAAGAAAAAAAAAATAGATAAATGGGACCACCTCAAAATTAAACACTTTTGGGGCCGGCCATATAGCCCAGTGGATAGGGTGCTGGTATACCACATGGGAGGCCCCGGGTTCGGTTCCCGGGGACCTCTCCTAGCGGGCAGACCGCCTTGAGAAGGGCAAGCCGCCATGGGCGGGCAGAGCCGCCACGGGCAGGGCAGGTCGCCCGCGAATGGAGCGCAGCCAGCCACCCGCGAACTGAAGCAGAAACCGCCCACAAGCGGGGAAAGCCGTGCCTGCGCAGTGACCGGCCTTGGCGCGCCCCTGCAATGGGGGAGAGGGGAGCTATGTAATAAAATAAAATAAAATAAATCTTTAAAAAAAAAAATTAAACACTTTTGTGCTTCAAATGACTTTAAGAAAGTGAAAAGACAGCCTATTTATTGGGAGGAAATTTTTGGAAACCACATATCTGATAGGGTTTAATCTTCATGCTGTATAAAGAGATCATACAACTCAATGATAAAAAGCACAACTATGTAATTATATCAAATACTTTGTACACTTTGGATGGACTGTATGCTTTATTAATATGTATCAATATAATCGATTTGTTTAAAAAAAAGCAATTGGCAATAAAAAAGTAACAAGCAAACCAATTAATTACAAAATGGGCAAAAGACTTCGACAGTTTCCAAAGAAGAAATTCAAATGGCCAAAAGCACATGAAAAGATGCTCAACATCACTAGCTATTAGGAAAATGCAGATCAAAACTACAATGAGATATCATTTCATGCCTTACAGAATGGCCATTATTAAAAGGCAGAAAACTACAAGTGGTAGAGAGGATATGGAGAAACGGGAACACTCTTCCACTGTTGGTGGAAATGTAAACTGGTGCAGCTTGTATGGAGAACAGATTGGAGGTTCCTCAGGAAGGCAAATATAAAACTACCATATGATCTGGCAATCCCGCTAAAAGGAATATATTCAGAAGAGCTGAAAGCAAGGACAAGAATAGACATTTGTATACCAACATTCATAGCAGCATTATTCACAATTGTTAAGAGAGAAACAACCCAAGTAGCCATCGAGGGCATCATATTGAGTGAAATAAGACAGACACAAAAGGACAAATATTGTATGGTCTCACTCATATGAACTAAATATGACGAGTAAACGTATGGAGTTAAACTATAGGCTACTAGGAGATAAGAATATGGGTTAAGAAGGGTGAGCTGATGCTGAATGTACATAGAATGTTTAATAAGGGGGGGTTGTATTGCAAGGAAATGGTTAGAGTTGGTGGTAATATAGAGTATAGTTAACACTGTTGACTTATGTGATTGTACCTGAAAGGGGTAGTCTAGGGAGGTTAATATCAATTAGTATCAATTGAAAGAAAGCTAGGAGCTGTATAACATAGTGATTATAGTGGTAGATGATGATTTGGTTAATAGTACAAACACAAGAATTTTCCTCTATTACAAGATATGAAGAATATGGACATACAGGGGGAAAATATAACTAATTAATGTACAGACTATAGTTAACAGTAATATTGTAATATTTTTACAGCAATGGCAAAGAAGGTACTATGTCAATGCTAAGAGTCAATAGTGGGAGTGTAGATGAGGGAATGTGATTCTTCCTTTTGGATTAATGAAAATGTTCTGAAATGGACTGAGCTGATGAGAGCACAACTCTGTGATGAAACTGGATGGCTTGAACAAGTCCTTGGTGACTGATGTACTGTGGTTAACAGTACAATTATGAGAATGTTCTCTCATGAACTATAACAAATATACAGCAATGTATGGGAAACCTGTATGGTATGCATGATTGTTTTGTAAACTCACAACTTCTCAACTAAACAACTAAAAAAATTAATGAATTTTTTAAAAATGTAGCTACAAATTCAAGTGACTGACATTTTAATTTTTTTTTAAGATTTGTTTTTATTTATTTATATACACCCACCCCCTGCTGCTTGTTCTTGCTGTGTTCATGCTTTTGCGTTCTTCTGTGTCTGCTTGTCTCCCCCTGCTGCGACATCCCGCCGAGTCAGCTCACCGCGCAGCAGCCTGCCCTGCCCGAGGCGGCCTGCCTTCTTGAGGCGGCCCCGGGAACCGAACCCGGGGCCTCGCATATGGTAAACCAGGGCTCTATCAATTGAGCCACAGCTGGTTCCCGTGATATTTTAATTTTTAAGAAAAATACAGACATTACAAGAGAATATAAAAGCAGTTTTGCTAGGACTTTATGGTTCTATTACAATTACAATACCGCTATATAGAACTTTATTGCTTGAGAACATGTGGCATACTTTTTTTTTTTAAAACAATCTCCTTTGAGATGCACTTTCGTTTGCTGAAGCTGGATTTCATTTTGGAAATCTACCTCAATTCATCTAGATCAAAGATATGGTGAATAAAATTTCTCTGGGTACTTTTGGACCAAATTAAGTTATGATTATTAAGAAACATTTCTTATCTTCTTGTGATATGCAATGTAAGTTTAAAACAATTCCAAAAAGAGTTCCCAAACTTTTTTGGGTGATAGTGGGGCAGTTAGAATAGCAAGATAGCCTCTGAAGTTGGCTGTTTGAAGTAACAGTAATTATTTGGATAATAAATAAGTTTCATTTCTATGGGTGGGAAGTTAAACTACATGGCCTGTGGTATCCCTTTAAATGCTCAATATTTATGAATATAATCACACCTAATACATACAAGCAAAAGAATTATGACACACAACACTGTATTAGGAATGGGCATCTTATAATATGGAAACAACACTCACAGGGTACATTTCATTGAAAACAATCACATGTTCATTTGTTTCACCTAAAAGTAAACTACCATTAAAAGTATGATAATTGAACAAATACAGAAGCCAGCTTCTGGATCTTTAATAATCATTAATTTTAATATTAATTAAGGTGATTAATGCTTAGGTTACAGGCGTACTGGTCTGTAAAATAATTAAAGATAGGTCAATATTATTAGACAATGCAATAATTATATCAAACGATACTTCTAAATAACTTCGGAAAAATTATTACCTTAAAAAATTTTTTTAAGTCCTTTTCCACCTAAGTTCCATTATAAACAAAATAACTTAAACGCATGATTAGCTCTGCAAACCTTTAAACAAAAGACTTTTGGAAGTTATACCCTTCAATATATAATGTTACGGATGCAAACTCCGGAATTGAAGAAAAGCATGTTTGCGTCATAGAAATCATAAGTTATATTGTATATAGAAAACAAGATAAACATTGAATAGAACTGAACTTTTTTTAAAATCTGTCATCTCAACTATTACTCCCCTTCTCCAAAAGGAAAAAAAAAAAGTCCTGATCAAGTGTACCAGATTCCAATAAACATCCAACCACTCATGATCTAGCAATACAATGAGCCATCTGTAAAACCTGGAGTGGTCCAAACAACATAGATAACGTCAGTAACAGCTTGAAACAACAGCTGGCCCCAAATGGCAAGAACACCCAATCGAGTCCAAACTTCTAAAACACGTAACGACAAGTCCAGGAACGGGGTCGAACATAATCCAGAAATGTGGGCTACAAAGGGGGAGGGGAAAAAAAAGAATGGAAGAATACTTTATTTGTGTGCATTGTATATTTGGAGAATGGAGGTAGATTAGGGGGTGTTAATTATATACTGTACATCTCTAAAATGTCTCTTAGCATTTCAGTGACCTTTACACTATAAGCAGCTCACTAATTCAAAGGTGTTTTGTTTACAATACAGATTTATTCAACTTAGAAATTATGCTTAAAACTTCTGAAGTCTAGTAAGCTCAAAATTATACAACTGCATGGACTTCTGACCAAATTCCCTGTTTCCTGTCTTGTCTGTTTCTTTTAGCAGAGCCCTACTTTTAGCAAACCAAAATGTAAACAGTGGTAGAAGGTGGGAGATGATAAAATATATACACAAATTACCTTAATACATGGTTCAAAATTACTGAATTTCTAAAGAAAGAAAAAATGAAGTACTACGAAAGTTCAGAAACAGGGAAGAGAAAGAATTTTAAAAAGCTTCATGGGAGATTTGCCATCCAAATGGGTTTTGACAGGAGAATGGAATCTGGCATGTGGAAACTGAATGTAAAGAGCAGCATAACCAGAGACAATTATGAGCAGTCCAGAGTCCAGAGCAGTTAGTTTAGTTTTACAAAGGGGATTAATAGGAAATAACATGGGGTATTTAGGGTAGCATAATAAAAACAGGGTACAAAGAAAGAGGAGAGGAGGCTTTGAAGAGAAAGAAGTTTGATTTGGGGTAACTTTAGATTTAGGTGCTTGTGAGACACACCCTGGCAGATATAAGAAGAAGCCAGATAAAAATGAATGCCATAAGACTAAATGAGACGAACAGACGAGAAAGAAAAAGAACAACAACAACAAATAATAAGAATTAAGATAGTTAACAGTAATATCGTAATATTTTCCAGCAATTAAAAGAAGATATTTCAATACTAAGGGACAACAATAGGGGGTATAAGGGAGTATGGAATTTTCCCTTTTGAAGTAATGAAATGTCCTAAATTTGACTGCGGTCATGACAGCATAATTCTGTGCTGAAAATGAGAGCCATTGAGCGTACACTTTGAATGGTTTGTATAAAACATGGACTGTATAACACAGGGAATCCAGTGGTGGATAAGGGACTATGGTTAACAGGATAAATATGAGAACGTTTTCTCCTAAATGATAACAAATATATAATACTAATATAAGGTGTTAATAATTGGGAGGGTTGGGTGAAAAATATGCCAAATGTACAGTATGGGCTATAGTTAGTGGTCATTTTTTTTTTTTAAGATTTATTTTATATACTTTATTTATCGCCCCCCTCCCCCTGATGGTTCTCTCATCTGTCTGCTCACTGTTTGCTCCCTTTCTCGAGGAGGCATCTGGAACTGAACCTGGGACCTCCCACATGAGAGGCGGGTGCCCAACAGCCTGAGCCACATTCACTACCAGCAGGCTGCAGCGTCTGCTGGCTTCTGGCATCTGCTTGTTGCGGCAGGAGACAGTATCTGCTGGTCTTCTTTTAAGAGACACTGGGACCGGAATCTGGGACCTCTCATGTGGTAGGTGCCCAAGGGGTTGAGCCACATCCACTTCACAGCAGTAATATTCTGACAATCCTCTTTGATAGTTTGTAACAAATATTTCACAACAATACACAGTGGTGATGATGTGGTGATGATGATGGGAGGAAGCCCTATGTGATGATATGCATGTCTGTTTTGTAAACTCACAAATTTTAGTATATATTTATTGTTTATGTATGTTCATGTATGAATGATATACTTCAACAAAATTTTATTTTAAAAAAAGAATTACGAGAAATGGAACCCTTGGTAAAGCCATACCGAGTTTTACTGTGCTTCTCTTTATTGTCGTTCCAAATTATTGTGTTTTTTACAAATTGAAGGTTTGGGACAACGCTGCATTGAGCAAGTCTCTCAGTGCCATTTTTCTAACATCATATGCTCACTTCATGTCTGTGTCACCTTTTAATTAAAGTATATAAACGTTCTTTAGACATAATGCTATTGCATAGTGTAAACATAGCATAGTGTAAACCTAACTTTTATATGTTTACATATAGACATAGTTTGATATTTGCTTTATTCTGGTGGTCTGCAACCTAACCTGCAATATCTCTGAGGTATGTCTGAATATCAGCATTGTGTGACATTTTTACCAAGAGCAAATTACACTGGGGGAGTGGGTGTGGTTCAAGCCGTTGAGCACCTGCTTCCCACATGAGAGGTCCTGGGTTTGACTCCCAGTGCCTCCTAAAAACAAAAAAATCAAACAAACAAACAATAAAACCAACTCAGGGGGGCCAATGTGGCTCAGCAGCTGAGTGCCAGCTTCTCACATACAAGATCCCAGGTTCAATCTCCAGTACGAAAAAAAAAAAAATAACAACATTGGAAGGGCCAAGGTGAAAAAATACATAGGTATAGGTTGGTGGGAGCAGGGGGAGGGGCACATGCCATTGGAGAAAACCTTGGAGAATATCTATATTTTTAGGAAACAAGAAGAAAATTAGAGAAAACGCTAAAGAAAAAGCAGTAAAAGAGAAGAGAACCAAGAACGAGCAGAGTTCAATGTGAAGAAACCAAAGCACAAATTTCAAGGACAGTGCTATAAGACCACATAATAATATTATGCTTTTATTCCTTATTTCCTTTCCTTACACTACTTCATCTTCCCCACCACTACTATCCTTCCCAGTAATGTCCACCCTCATAATCAGGGCACAAACAGGCTACTTTTCCATTCCAGCCTGATGATGACTCACATTTTTCAGAGGACAATGCTGACGTGCATACCACTCTTGAGAATAAAAGCACATGATTATTCCTTGGCCCAAGAAAAGAGAAGTCCACATCATAACATTCCAAATTGGCCTTTTCCGGCTATCATTGACAATGAAGTTGAAAGCCACTAATGTTAGAAAAATGACAAAAAACATATGCTTAACAAAACAATCTACTAGGAGATGAGTAGCCTCAGATATCAGCTGTCATTTAACAATCACAGTGAGCATCAACTGTTCCCATACAATTCTGGCCGCTGTTCCTATAAGTAAAAGTGGAACTTCAGAGTTGAAGTTTATTAATCAGCATTTAAAAGGAAATCAAAGAATATTCAGAACAGGTGAAAATAAATTTCATGGTATTATTCATATTCTAGTTTGTCCCTTTCACCCACCTAAAAAATGGTCAGTTTTCCAGGGTATATATACTGAATGGGACAATGGTTTTCAAGAGGTTACTGAAGTGCATAATCAATGGCTTTTAGTATAATTGCAATGTTGTGCACTCATCACCATAAAAAATTTTAGAACAATTTGGATAGATCATGTGGTATATGAATATATCTCATTAAAACTGCTTAATAAATAACTATATAATTTTACAAGAATAGCCAGAAATAGCAGCTATGTACAGAAGGGGAAGTACAGAAAGACCAAGGGTTGAAGAATTTTCTTGTTAGTTTGTTTTTTATTCATTATTATTGAAATGATGAAAATGCTCTAATGATGACTGAGGTGATGAATGCACAACTATGCAATTATACCAAATATCACTGATTGTACACTTTGGATGAACTGTATGCTTTATTAATATGTATCTCTCTCTGTGTGTGTGTGTATAAAGAGGTTACCTAGTTCGTTTCCCTATTTGAAGGTGTAAATATCTTAAACCAAGTTGTATGAATAATTATTCAGAGTCAATATTCTTACCACTTGATAAACAATGGCTTGTACTTACTATCTAGTTTTCTACATTGATTTTAGTTTTTCTTTGTTTGTTTTGGGGCTAGTTTTCTCTTTTAGCATAATACCCAGTACTCACAGCATGTCAAGATACTTACTTCCAAAGAACATGAAAAGCACAAAGAGCACTGGATAGAAAAAGTTCAAGCAAACAGCCAAGGCATATTCATGTACTATAGCAGACACAGCAAAGACAGCTAACATGGCAGCAGATCTAAACTTCTTAGAGAAAAACTAGGGAAAAAAAGGAAAATATTAAAAAGTAATTAAACATGAATTATATAAGAATTATAATTCTTACATGCTAATGGCACCTATTTGATTTTATATTAAATTTGATATTCCAAAACTACTCCCTGGATTAATTCAAATGTACTAAAATATATTTTTAAAAATTAGCATTATAAAACCTCATTTTCCTAAAATGAAGTCTTTAAAAAAAAATTAATGTTAAAATATCTAGGCATTTTCCAAAAATATTAATAACATATTTATAAGACACTTTGATGAACAAAACCATTTTACATATAACTGCAACACATCGGATCTCAATTTTTAAAGTAACAATGTACGTTAGATAGGGCAGGCATTCTCTTCATTTTTATAAGGTAACAAAGCTAAGGCTTAGAAAGTGTAAGGGAGTTGCCTCATCTATATGTGAAACTACTCTTATAAATGACAGATCTAGCAATCATATTCAGTACTTTTTGCATCACAACATGTTGTCACTTAGCCCAATGGTGCCTTTACCTAACAATTAAGAACTATAATCTAGAGACTCTAGAGATTCTCAATCAGCACATTCAAGATTACATTTTTATTTGTATCAAAGGCATATGTCACTGTAAATCAACACATAGGAGTTTCTCCAAATAAATAAAAAAGTGAATGCCAGAGGGGGATTATTTGCTGGAAATGAAATACGAAAGAAATGATTCATTATTGATGAATCATTACTACTCCTCCAAGGCCTCCATGCAAACTTACTTTGAAAACGTGTAAAATAAAATCCAGAGCAAAAGCATGATATTAGACCTAGTAATATATATACATATATATGTCTCTAAGCAGTACTATTCAAAGTAGAGGGCTCTTAAGAGGTAAAATCTCACGAGAACCAAACCCAAGATACTATTATCCTCTATCTATGAGCAATTAAGAATAACTTCTCCCAGCTGCACAATACAAATGCTTGTTGAAAAAGAATCTCCATTTCTTAAACAATCAAATAATTCTTGCTGCTTACCCAGAGAAAGTCCTTGTAAGCATAGTAATATAGCCAGTCATGGACCACCACATTCCACGTCCTATAATAGTTGGAATATGATGTAGAGTTCCACCAATCCTGAGGAAAAATTAAAGATATAGGAATAAAAACAAAGAACCAAAACAAAAAATCCTGCATATTATCAAAGAATAAACATATAATGTAGTACCCAAAGCATGTTATAATAAACTGTTAGTCCATACGCTGATTACAGAAAATCCGAAAAGGCATTTTGGTTACCACAAAATAACTACTAGAGCTAATAAACAAATTCAGCAAAGTTGCAAGGTATGAGACTGACATTCAAAAATCAGTTGTGGGGAACTGGCTGTGGCTCAATTGGTAGGGCTCTGGTTTACCACATGGGAGGCACCGAGTTCAGTTCCCGGGGCCTCCTGGCAAAGGCAAGCTGCCGCGCGGTGAGCTGACGCAGCAGGGGGAGATAGCAGACACGGAAAAACGCAAAGCAAAAATGAACACAGTGAGCACAAGAAGCAAGGGGGGGATATATAAATAAATAAAAATAAATCTTAAAAAAAAAACATCAGTCGTGTTTCCATCCAACAAGGAATAATCCAAAAAGGAAATTTTAAAAACAATTCGATTTATAATAGCATACAAAACAATAAAATACCTAAGAATAAATTTAACCAGGTAGGTCAAAGACGTATATACTGAAAACTACAAAACACTGTTGCAATATATTAAAGATGACCTAATTAAATGAAGATACCCCACGTTTATGTATCCGAACAATTAATACTGTTAAGATGGCAATAATCCTCAAAGCTATCTACAAGTTGAGTACAAACCCCATCAAAATTCCAGTGGTCTTTTTTGCAGAAATGGATTTGTAAGGGGCCCAGAATAGCCAAAACAATGTTGAAAAAGAAAACAAAGAGGACTTACACTTACCAACTTGAAAACTTAATACAAAGCTACAGTAATAAAAACAGTATGGTACCAGCACAAGGAGAGACCTATAGCTCAAGGGAATAGAATTTAGAGTCCAAATATAAGCACAAACATCTAAGGCCAACTGACTTTCAACAAGAGTGCCAAGACGATTTAACGGGGAAAGCACAGTCTCCTTAACAACGGATGCTGAACAACTGGATAACTATAAGCAAAAAAATGAAGTTAGAGTCCTATGTCACTTCATATACAAAAATTAACTCAAAATTAATCAACCTAAATATAAAGAATTGAAACTATAAAACTCTTAAAAGAAAACAAAGGGATAAATATACATGACCTTGGATTTGATGATGAATTCTAATATGACACCAAAAATACTAACAACAAAAGAAAAATAAAGTAGGCTTCATTAAAATAAAAAACTTTTGTACATCAAAAGACATTATCAAACTTATGATTTAAGAACACATAAATTATAAATCTAAGAATTCTATTTTAATATTTATTTGGTAGTAAACCACAACACAGTTTAAAATACAACAACGGTATATAAATTGCTAATAAGCATATGAAAAGATGCTCAACTTTACTGCTTATTAAGTAAATTCAACTCAAAACAACAAGGAGTTACAACTTCATACCCACTAGGATGGCAATAATCAAAATAATGGAAAATAATGATTGGCAAAGATAGGGAAAGATAGGAAACCTGTACATTGCTGGAGGGAATGTAAAATGGAGCAGCTGGTATAGAAAACTGCTTCACAGTTCCTCAAAAAACTTAGAATAGAATTACCATATGACTTGGCAATTCCACTTCTCATTATATACCTAAAAGAACTGAAAGCAGGAACTCAAAATCAAAATCTTTGTTCACTGATGTTCATTGGAGCATTATCCAAAAGGTAGAAGCAGTCCAAGTGTCCATCATCAGATGAATGGATAAACAAAATGTGGACTGCACATACAATGGAAGATTATTTAGCCATAAAAAGGAATGGAAATTCTGATCCATGCTACAACATGGATGAATCTTGAAGACATCATGGTGAGTGAAGTAAGCCAGACACAAAAGGACAGATACTGGATGATTTTACTTACACTAAATGAGCAGAATAGGCAAACCATAGAAACAGGAAGTAGAGTAAAAGTGGCAGGGGAGGAATGGGGAGTCCATGCTTAATGAGTACAGAATTTCTGTTTGGGGTGATGAAAAATTTTGTTGATGGAGGATGCTGTATTAGCACAA